>JAUYWV010152211.1:0-10043 GCA_032274565.1 Nematoplana nigrocapitula
ACCCCACCCCGCGAAGGAATTCTACCTACTTCACGCTGATTGGCTGCAATAAATAGAATAGTAACGTATTATTGTATGATTGGCTGCTGTAAATAGATTGTCGTCATCTGGAATTCCCAATCTATTTATAAGTGACCTATAGGCTGCCTAAGTACTACCCCAAAATGTTTGCATTTTCTAGCCAAATGAGTCATGAGGTGAGGTCAACTTAAGATTAAATCTTCGAAGCAGTGCGTTTACTGGAGAGAGAATTGGTTCAAACTAGTCTCCGGATTTATCAACCGCAGTTAGAGACTCTTTCTGAGGAATTTCACCATTGGAGATGTTTAAAGTTAGTAGAATGTAAAATTGTTTTATTTTTTTACAACCTACCAGGCAATTATTTTAATTCTATCTTGCTCATAAGTAAATAAATATCAATGGGAAATACAGTTAAGATGAAATTACTATTTTACATATTCTATTTCAGTCAGTAAGCCAAGATGTGATTTATAAATAATTCCGACTCACCTCGCCTAGACCCGGCGCGTAGGACAGGTTCTCCTTCAAGGGCATCCACAACTCGTCGCCCTGGGTGATGGAGTAGGGCGCCTCCGACGGCCCCACGTCTTTATCATCGGAAGGCCTAGTCAGCTGGCTCTCCTCAGGCTCCAGCGGGTCCAGCAGCACGTAGCGATGGTAGGGATGGATGTGCGTATTGTAGAGGAGCAACGAGGTCACCGAGGTGGCCCGCGGGATCCGCCCCAAGCAATCCTCCCCCTCGCTGCCCTGCGGTTTCTTCTTGGGCTTCTGGGGCGAGATCATCACTTGGAAGTACTCACGCTTCTCCTTCATCATCTCGTCTGTCAACTGGAACACGAAGAAGACCGAGGCGATTGTCTTGCACACACACACACACACACACACACACACACACCACAGCTAGAGGCAATCTAAGGGTACTACTCACCTGGGCGTACTTGGATTGGATTTCGCGGAACTTTCTCTTGACTTCGGTCATGCCCTCGATACAGGCGAACACACTCTCGGGAAAATCCAACTTCTCCGCCCCGGGATACTTGGCGGGACTGAGCACTTTGGTAACCTCCCGCTTGCCTGCAAACATGAAACTCTACTGACTACTGATACAAACCTGCTTTCCGGGCAAGAACTACTCAAATATCAGGACGGTCAACTGTATACGCTTTTAGTGGTAGTTTAGCCAAGAGGCTGATTATTATTTACCCAAAATAAAAATAGTTTTAGACGATAAAAATAAACGTTCATCATACTCAAATGGTGTCAAATAAAATTCCATCTGTCCATCCCCTGACTTCCACTTAAGAGGAAGCAAAATTTTATTTTATTTGCAGAACACCTTTTCACAAAACCTTCTTACTATATGAGTAATATACTTAAATTTTATTATTTTTCATATGGTTCCGCCTTTTGTGCCACGTCGGGTACTGCTGGAACATGCTTAAAAATGGGTGAAGAGGTGTTCACTCCTTAGAGACGGATATCAGTGTTATTTAAATGAAACAGCGATACTATCAAAGCGTTTGACTAAAATGTATCTTCCGCAAAAAAAATCAAATTTTGCTTCCTCAAAAGTGGCCTTCAAATTGATATGTTTTGGAAGTCAGGTGATGGACAGATGGAATTTATTTTGGGTAATTAATCAGCCTCTTGGCTAAACTGCCAATAAAAGTGTAGTTGACCGTCCTCATATACCCATTAGTTTTTTAGTCTGGGGACCGTTACACGAAAAATTATAATTATCTTCTAACTTTTAACTTAAACGTGTTCCGCAAAACAAAAATATTGAACTACAATTAAGATCAACATAAGATTGTGTATAAATCTACAGTCAATTTCACGTGCTACTCAAAGATTTCCAAATACAGAGGAGGAGTAGACACGAAGCAGAGTGACTGAAAAGCTTGTCAAATTAATAAAGGGAAGAATGAGAGAAGTTGACGGGTGGTATTTTCGAAAATCCCAATAGTTCCAAGGAAATAGAGGGACTACTTGATAACTAATACCAAGCAAAGGCCTTGCCCCACTTAACAGTGCTTGGGAGTGATGTCATTAAATTTTAAAATATTTCACAAAAGAATACCTTATTATGAAAATTCAATAAAGAAAATATAATTCATAATAAATGAATACCAGTCACCCCTTGCAGCTAAGTGTTGTCATGACTAACCGACATTTGTAAATTGGAATTAGAAATCTAACTGATTTTATATAATCAAGAAGTAAGCAGGCATCGGAGACACGCTGCCCAGCACAACGTGTCTTACTAAAAGACACGCAAGTGACACTCTTCAGCGTTGCATGAGCGAGAGGACAGTTGACGGCAAACTGACCAATCAGACGACGTGTTTAAAAGTTACACGACCGACCTAGGAATGAATCAGGGAGCTTGCTTAATAATATAGATAACACTAAAAATCCGCTGCCAGTCCACCTCTCAATTTCTCCACCTTCGTCTGGCAACGAATCACGCGGGCTCTCAGCTTCTCAAAACTGTCCCGCTTCGCTTTGACCTTCTTCTCGACCGCGTCGAAGGTCTGATTGCGCACCTTCTCCATGTGGTCCAATGAGTCCGCAATCTGTATGTACATCTCCTCCGGACGCAGGTCTGGCGGGATCAGACTCACAGTGCACGGCCTCAAGGTCAAATCACGCATGCTGCTACAGAGGAAAAGGAGGGAATGTGAAGGTGTATGAAGGTGTAGACACATTGTAGTAGAGAAACGATTATATGCATTCTATAGGAAAATAAAGAAATTTAAAAAATATTTCATTCTGTCAATCTGCTGTTGCATTTGTTCCAATGTAGAGAGAAAAAGGTATAGTTATACTAGCCTGACACATGGGGGGAAATTAGTAAGTACTATTAGTAAGTGAAATGAAGAGACTATCATGGAATGTCCACAAAATTTCTGAGAAATGTGCAGGGGTATGTCCTTGGATAGATAAATACAGAAGATGGACACACCCTTTGGCTCAGTGGACATGAAATAAAACACTTTTTATTCAGGGTTCCCCCACTTTTTTCAGAATGAAATTCCCTGATTTTCCCCTAATTTTCCTCCAATTTTCCCTGATATTTATATATATATTAAATAAGTGCATATTAGGTTTCCCAAAGGAATAAAAAAAGAAAATTACCAACAGATAATGCTATATAATTACAGAAAAAAAATTGTATACAATGTTTGAGCAGACAAAAATTTTTATTACTTTTTTTAGGTAAGTGTAAAATTGATATTAAAAAATAAAGCCATTTAGTTTTCCCTGATTTTCCAAACAAATAATGAAATTCCCTGATTTTAGCTCATATTGCCATTTTCCCTGATGTGGGGGAACCCTGTTTATTAAAGAAAGACTGCCAGTGCTGTGATGGAATACAATCCTCCATTAGATCATATAATACAATTAAGGCATGCAAAGATTGGCACTGAAGCACATAAGAACTAGAAAGAAATAATCAACAAGTTTGAAGTTGAAAAACTTATACCAAAATTGATACTATATAAAAATAAAAATATATGCCATAATAAAATGAGCCTAATAACTGAAGTATTTAATTAAAATAACATAATATTTAATATATATGAAGTTTATTTTATTTGCAGCAAAAATAGGGGGAAATAACTATTAATGACTCTAAAACTAGAAGGCTCCAGAGTCTATGAACAAGACAGGCTATAGTCTGCAACAGCTTCCCTTAATAGGGTCATTATTATATTATAACACATTTTAATTCATTTATTGTATCAAATTATAATAATTATTTTTCATTATCAATTTTCAATGTAGTAATTCAAAATTCAATTTCAAATAACTATATTAATATTATTGCAATGTATTGTGAAATGACTATACCTGAAATAGTGGTTGAGATTAAATATTTTAATTATTAAGTATGTTTTATCTTGATTTTACCTGATTCATTTAGTTTTATCTATAAAATGTTATAAACAACCAGGAATAAAACATGGATAATAAATGTATTCAATGAACTTGATAATAGAAGTAGTCATGATGTGGTGCAAATAATAGCAAGGCAAACTTGATGTACAAATGAAAATCCTGATAGTTAAATAGTACCATAGCAAGAAATTATATATTTTTCATAATATTATTAGATCAAATATTTAGGAATTATATGATAACCTTTTTATAATCTAATTATTGATATTTTTATTTGACATAAAAAACATATTTTTAAATACTGAAACAAATTTATAATTAGTATTTGAAAATTCAAGAAATTCCAAAATTGCTATTCTCTAATTGGAGAATATCTTACAATTTTAATTTTGTTATCAGTATCATAATATAAGCCTAATAAGTATAATTTTTTAACAATTATAAATATAATTAGCATGAAATATATAATAACTAGCCTAACTATATAAATTGTATTTTTGATTGACTATAATTTTTATTTTGTAATGTATAATATGTAAGTTAAATTTGTAGAAAATGTCTGAAAAGTATAATATATCAACCTTGCGGGTAAGATAGGCCAGGTTTTGTTTTGATTGCTGACTTGGTTTGGGCTTGAGCCGGGTTCCCAGGGTTGACCTATAGGAGAAGCTGTAGGAATTTGAATTCTGGCTAATGCAATGCTAAATCAATGATTTACTATATATAGTTGTAGTCAAAAAATTTTGAAAATACTTCAAAACTGACTTTGAATGCTATATCAGTATATTACAGAATGTTGAAATGGAATTTGGTAGGTGTAGTATGTATTGGTTATGTTTTTTTGTTAAGTTTCTTTGTTTGTTGTTATGTTAAGTGATGGTAATGAGTAGCATGATGAAGTCAAAGAGCACCATCCTAATCCCAAAACCTGGCCAAGAAACAAATAAATGGAACGCAAGTTATTCATGTGGAAAAGAGCGGAATTACATCGCATCTACACTGGATACAGTTTGTTCCTGAAAGCATACAGGGCAAAGATCGGCCAAGAAGCATGCGAGGGACTTAGCAACAAGACAACATAGTAGTATGATTGTTTTCCACCCATATAGGGCACGGGTATTATCAGAAAAACTTTTATTTCCTATTGGGTGACGGAACCGTTGGTGCCAGCAACCTAAAACTTTGCATTAGGTGACCCCCTTAACCATGCGGATAACATAGGGGGGCGAGGTCGACCTCCGATGCCACGTAATGGTAATAATAATATGTTTGGTTATAATATGGCTGGTATACAGCTGGTGCGTATATTAATTATTATAATGCATTAGCACCTAAATCTTAATCAATACTGTAAATGAAAAATAATGTATCTAATTACAAGTAAATATTCTTCCCATTACTCCATTATTAGTGTTGCCATTACCATTGGCATTTACATTACAATAGAATAGAATACTATTAATATAAATAGGCATTACTAATCATTATACATATTTCAATTACAAAACTATTTCAGAAGGTACAAAATGGCTAATATAATTACATGGAATTAATATCGTAAAGGTAGATACAGATAAAAAATGATGTCGATTAATATTTTAAAAAAAACTGATGCCAAAAGCAAATCACTATCACCGATAAAATTGCATCTAGATTTTTAATGTAAAATATATTAATTACAAAATATGTAAAATCGTATTTTATAGCGCAGTACATATATTTCTGAATTATACAATTTATTCGCACATCAATATTTCGCTGAAAAGTGTGGCTGTGATTAATTATGCGAAAACCAGCGGAATGTCGATCATTAGAAAAATACGCTAAAAATATAATGATGGTACTTAAACAAAATATATTTGTAAACTTTAACATCAACACTTATATCTATAGAAATATTTAGTACTCAAAATAATAATTTTTGTTTTGTCAAAAATAAGGTAGTGGCACTATTTATACTCATATTTTTTATAAATATTTTTATTTTTTTAAACTTTTATAACATCATGAACTGACCTAGAAAGAACTATAAGCTAATTCCTTTTTCGTTCTCAACTGACAGGTCTATATATTTCAAGCGCAGTATTGTTTACTACCCAAAATTCTTTAAGACTATACTAAAGCTATTTAAATTTACCAACTGGAATTTTATTTGTTCTCGTGATTTAGAAAATTAATGCAGTGAAATCCGAATATGTCGGATTCGTATTACTCGGATTTTCGGATAACTCGGATTAAATTTCAGGCACCAACATTTATTTCCTATGTATTAAGGTTAAAGTATAAATATACGTCGGATTCGTATAACTCGGGTTTTCCGGATAACTCGGACAACTATCAACCTCGAGCAGTTTGTTTCTTTTGATGAGGAGATTGAGACGCGGCTACACTAACTGATTCTGATAGTGTTGCACAGCATACACAGCAGCTAACTGAGCAATCAAGCAACGACGAGGATCCATCGCCGACCACATCACAAGTGTTAAATGCTGTCTAAGTTATAGAGACTTGGTCATATTTCGCATCTGAAACATCAAGTCCAGAAATTGCAGTCACGGATAGTAGTCTCCTCAGAATCAATGAAGCAGACGAACATAAGACTTTTTTAAGTGAACAATTCATCAGAACTTTATAACTCGGTAATGTACTCTACGTATTTTTAGTAACCTAGACATTTTTAGTAAGTAAACAATTCAACAGAATTTCATAGCTCAGTATGTAATGTACTCTACATATTTTTAGTACAATGTACCATAATAAATCCATATCTTCACCAATGTTTTGCTTTTTTCGCATAACTCGAATTTCCGGATAACTCGGATTTTTCTTTGGGTTATGCGGATTTGACTGTAATAACTATTCACTAGAAATGTCAAAGAATCAATATACTGAGGAGCTGAGATAATTTGATTATTCACAGCACTCGTTAACTTTGTTCGTTCATAAAACAGTAATTGTACGTATTACTGTCGAGTCAATAATAATCAACTATACCGTTAATCATTTCACTAAAATACTCATTAATATATTCCCAAAGAAGACAGCACACTGCTCAAATGGTATCGCAGGCCGATTTTATGAATATATTTTGTTAAAAAAAGTAAAAAGACATGATACAGTTAAAGGACAATAGATCATTAAAATTCATTTGTAAAAGACTGCTCAAGAAATATGAGAGCAGGAAACATACAAGGTAATATCGTACAAAGATGAGAGTACCGTTACATCGGACAGCAGCAAATCACATTAGTCGCTTTATCGACGACTTTAATAGAAACGCATGAAAGCATTCTCTCAACAGCGATTGATTGACAGAAAGCCTATCACAGTCATTATAGATTATAGATTTGGTTTCCCTCTGTTTGGAAATGCAGTTTGATTCTGAATCTCGCGTCTAACATTGCAGATCATGGGGAGTGTTACGGCGAGCGGGTTTTCGTTTCATCTTCGTGTGACTGAAAAATATCAGAAAAGCACCATAAAATAAATAAGTCTGATAGCTAACAAACAACAACTATTCCCTCCAGAAGTTCCATTAAGCAACTGGCCCCTCCTCTTGAGATTACAGGGACTCACCCGGGCCCGGTAGAGGAAGAAGAATTCGTCACCTATCTCGTCGACTTGCATTACAGCCATCGTTGAGAGGCCGCTCCCTTGATTCGAGCTGAGCTGTTTGAGAAGCGTGTCTAAGTTCTCCCCTTCAGCTGGGGGAGGCACAGGTGCAGAAATCAGCTGACGTTTCTGACCTCTATTGTTAGCCAAGCTGTTATCAACAGTTGGTGCTACAGTAGCTCGGTTGCTAACATCGGGATTGGGCTGACCTGCTTGTCTGGGCTCCTGGAACAACAAGGAATACACGTATTCACTTATCAAAGCATGCCTTACCCTCCCAGACAATGTGCGCTCTCTCCGCTCACTCTCTTTCTCTTCTCTCTCACTTCATCTCCCTCACTCACTCCTCTCCTCTCTTAGTTTACCTCCTCACTCATTCTTCTCCCCTCTCTCTCTCTCTCAGGTCATCTCCCTTACTCACCCCTCTCATCTCTCTCAGTTCATCTCCCTCACTCACACCTCTCCTCTATTAGTTCATCTCCCTCACTCACTCCTCACCTCTCTCTCAGTTCATTTCCCTCACTCACACATCTCCTCTCTCTCTCTCAGTTCATCTCCCTCACTCCTTTCCACTCATAGTTCATCTCACTCACTCACTCCTCTCCTCTCTCTCAGTTCATCTCTCTCACTCACTCATCTCCCTCTCTCATTCCTCTCCCCTCACTCTCAGTTCATTTCCCTCACTCACTCCTCTCTCTTAGTTCATCTCCCTCACTTACTCCTCTCCTCTCTCTCAGGTCATCTCCCTCTCTCACTCCTCTCCTCTCTATCTCAGTTCATCTCCCTCACTTACCCCCCTCTCTCAGTTCATTTCCCTCACTCACTCCTCTCATATCTCTCAGTTCATCTTCCTCACTTACTCCTCTCCTCTCTCTCAGGTCATCTCCCTCACTCACTCCTCTCCTCTCTCTCAGTTCATCTCCCTCACTTACTCCTCTCTCTCAGGTCATCTCCCTTACTCACTCCTCTCATGTCTTTCAGTTCATCTCCCTCACTCAATCCTCTCCTCTCTCTCTCAATTTCCTCTCTCTCAGGTCATTTCCCTTACTCACTCCTCTCCTCTCTCTCAGTTCAGCTCCCTCACTCAATCCTCTCCTCTCTCTCAGTTCATTTCCTTCACTCCTCTCCTCTCTCAGTTCATCACTCTCAGTTTATCCCCCTCACTCCTATCCTCTCACAGTTCATCTCCCTTCCTCACTCCTCTCTCTCAGTTCATCTTTCTCACTCCTATCCTCTCAAAGTTCATCACACTCACAATTCTCCTTCCTCAGTTTATCTCACTCTATCCTACCCTCTTTCAGTTTATCTCACTCTCAACCTCTCCACTCATCTAATCCACTCTATCTCTTTCCTCTATCTTACTCTCTCCTCTATCACTGCATTTTACTCTCCCTCTCACTCACTCCTCTCTCAGTTCACCTCACTCGCTCATCTCCTCTTTCACTTCATCTCCCCTATTTCTCTACCCCTCTCCTCTCCTCTCTCTCAGTTCATCTCCCTCACTTACTCCTCTCTCTCTCAGGTCATCTCCCTCACTCACTCCTCTCATCTATCTCAGTTCATCTCCCTCACTTACTCCTCTCCTCTCTCTCAGGTCATCTCCCTTACTCACTCCTCTCCTCTCTCTCAGTTCATCTCCCTCACTCACTCCTCTCCTCTCTCTCTCACTTAATTTCCCTCACTCCTCTCCTCTCTCAGTTCATCTCCTTCACTCCTATCCTCTCACAGTTCATCCTCCTGTCTCTCAGTTCATCTTTCTCGCTCCTCTCCTTTCACAGTTCATCACACTCACTCTTCTCCTTCCTCAGTTTATCTCACTCTATCCTACCCTCTTTCAGTTTATCTCACTCTACTCATCTAATCCACTCTATCTCTTTCCCCTCTCCTCTATCACTGTATTTTACTCTCCCTCTCACTCACTCATCTCTCAGTTCACCTCACTCACCCATCTCTCAGTTCACCTCATTCACTCATCTCCTCTTTCACTCCTCTCCTCTTTCTCTCTCTCTCTCTCTCTCTCTCTCTCTCAGTTCATCTCCCTCACTCAGTCCTCTCCTCTCTCTCTCTCTCAGTTCATCTCCCTCACTCACTCCTCTCCTGCCTCTCAGTTCATCTCCCTCAGATCATCTCCCTCACTTACTTCTCTCCTCTCTCTCAGTTCACTCTCTTTCTCTACCCCTCTCCTCTCCCTCTCTCTTCTACTTTCTTACTCTCTCTCTCCTCTCCTCTTTTATTTCATCTCCCTCTCTTTCTCTACCTCTCCTCTCATATTTTACTTAATCTCCCTTTCACACACTTTATCTCACTCACTCTCCCCCCTCTCGCTCTATCTCTCCTCCACTCTCCTTCTCTCTTTTTCTTCTTGTTATGGGCGTTCGGGTGGCCAATTCACCGCCTCCAGCTCCACGAAGAAATCCCACACGTTGTCCGGGTTGGCCGCTATGTCATCGGGGTCTTTCAGGTTGAATCGCGCTCTGATCGTTTGGGTATTGGGACATGCGAGGAGC
>JAUYWV010152233.1:0-10041 GCA_032274565.1 Nematoplana nigrocapitula
TCAAAAGGGGGGGGGGCACGCCTAAGTCAAATAGTACCTAATGCACAATAAAATACATACCAGAAAGGCAAAGTGTTACGATGTCTCCCTTGTAGAATACAGTCCTGTGATTAGTCTTCAATTTTGAAATGGTCCTTAAATTCCTAACATTTGACCAAAATGGGCCAAATACTTAAAAATTTCACCATTTTGGTAAAACTTCTTTTTCAATTAAATTTTAATTACAAAGTATCCAAATTGTTTTGCGCCTGAAGCGCAATGTTTATACTTTCTGCAACACCTGGTTTCCTTTGTAGAATGAACACATTATAAAGTGTAGTAATCACCTATTGTTCCACTTTCTGCAACACCTGGTTTCCTTTGTAGAATGAACACATTATAAAGTGTAGTAATCACCTATCGTTCCACTTTCTGCACAAAAATGTATCTCAGAAATCGTCACCCTGGCTCACAATTACATCAGAAACACAATAATATTTTTAATGGACCATTTTATGTAATATGTATACGTGACATTTGCATAGCGCACTAATTTTCGTGTTAAAAAAGTTAATGCTGAACTAATTTTTAATTTATTTTTGCTGTAGGACTATACATGAATGGCAGGGTCCGTCAATGCAAACAAAATCACAATAAGAATTATTAGAGTCCTTTCTCTATGTGTACTCTATGAAATAGCATATAAACATAATAAATTACTACGCCCTAAAATAAAAAGCCCATACTCGAATTTCTTTTGAGTAAACAAAAAAATATAATTCAAAATGTGCGTATTAAAAAATGAGTGCCGGCTGATAGTAAAAAAGTCTGCAGTGGCTATTTGACTGGTACTGGCTGAATAGTCAAATTGGTTATTTGACCGGTACCGGCTGAATAGTCAAATTGGCTATTCGACCAGTACCGGCTGAATAGCCAATTTGACTATTCAGCCAGTACCGGTCGAATAGCCACTGTGTAAAACTATTAAACAAGTATGAAATACACAAATATATGGAGATATATTACATTTAATAGGATTTAGACAGGATATTGTTCAGCAATGGAGGTAAGAAAAGTGAAAAAAACAGGTTTATCTTTGTGAAAATTGCAGTACATGAATTCTCATAAGTAAAAAGGAAAAGTTGTTCTGATGTACCTTGCTGATGTCTCAGTTTTTGTTTGGCTCTCATTCAAAAGTTCTTGACTGCTCGCACCTGAGGCTGATCTTAATTAAACGATGTGTAGCTAAAAAAACAAAAGAGTGGCCATATTATTGTTAATATGTATGTTCTGCAAAGTTTAACAGATGATAATTTTCTTGCAAAATCACATCTCTTTCAAATAATTAGTATTAGGAACAATTTCCATGATAGCATGTGGTCTACAATGAGCAACCATATTTGATTTTGAAAATATTGATTATACGTTTACGATTTATTAAAACAATTTTAAATATATTTTGTAATAGTTTAATATAGTTTTTAGGCCATTTTAGATCATTTTTATCAGTATCTGATTTTACGCCACTAAACTATACTTTTACCATTATTTTAGATATTTTCAATAATTTTAATAAAGACATATAATAAATACGTTAAGGTAGATGTGCACCTTCTCCATGGAACATATTCCCTTTTAGTTTAACACGTAATTAATTTCATCTGTCCATCATGCATTGCCTTTGCCCTTTGGCTTTGGGATTCCATTCCACCTAATCTTAGAGTTAGTAATCTAACCCCAGCTCTAGGGCCAAAAAAATTTAAGAGCTACTAAATAGCCGCTCTTAAATAAATTCTATTTCATAAAACTCCAGTAGCTGTAGCAGCTATTAAATTTATGAACTCTTAGTTAAATGTAGGTAGGTACTTAGAACTAGCGACTAGGTCGTTTTTTCTAGTTTACTCTAGTAAAACAAACTATATATCAAATGATAGATTTTGTTTTACTGATAATTTTCTTTTTATTCTATCGATATTGGTTGTATGAATCAAAAGTTATTGATCTTTAAATTTTGATTTTTTGGCACTTTTTCGGTAGTTCCCCTTTTATTTTTTTGCCAAGATGGTACATCCGAAATTATTAATTTTTTAAAAACATACCTATTATTTTTGTAAGGTGATGCATTTGAAATTATTATACATTAGTGTTATATTTAAAATAAATTTTGGCACTTTTTGATAGTTCCCCCACATTCATTACAAACCGTATAAACAACCATATAAGAATGACCTTGAAGGATTATCATCAGAGTTCCGTAGAAAGAAATGTTAGTGTATTTAAACCAGAGTGTTGAAATATTATCTATGTTTGCTTTAGTTTGCTTGTCAGCCGCCCCATATTTGATTTAAATTTTTTTCTAAGTTCCATTGAGTCAGTTCCGGCTCCTGGTAACCGTATGAACGAAGTCCATCCAGGCAATAATAATAAACCTCTATTGGTTTAAAACACTAACATTTCTTTCCATGAAACTCTAATGATATCCCTTCAAGGTCATTTTTATACAGTTGTTCATATGGTTTGTTATGAATGTTGGGGAACTACCGAAAAAGCGCCTCAGGGTTGCCTCTGTCTTTTTGTGTCTTGTGACGATTCCCAATACACAGGTTTCGATTTTTGCAGACAGGAAGTGTGATCGACAGGCTTCGAAGTGGCGTCCAAATGTTTTAGAAGAATCCATTGAAAATGTCAAGGAAACCATCCAACAAACTCCTACAAAGTCTTCGGCGTATCTCAGAAAATTTGCAGTTATGCAAGTCAATGGTCTACAAGATTTTGACCAAAAGGCTGCATCTTTACCCCTATAAGATTCAGATGGTGCAAGCTTTAGAAGTAAATGACAAGTCGCGACGTTACGATTTGGCGTTGTCAATGCTGAACCTCATTGAGTACGATTTGCATTCCTTAAAAAATATTTTATTCACCGATGAATCAACATTTCATCTGCCAGGACGTGTAATCGTCATAACCTTCTAATATGGGGATTCGAAAATCTACATGCGCTTCGTGAACACACTCATGATTCCCTAAAGGTGACTGTTTGGTGTCGACTACTACAAAATTAGGGTGATAGGCCCATTTTTCTTTGCCGAGAAGACTGTAACATCCATAGTTTACCTGGACATGTTGGAAAATTATGTTGTTCCCCAACTGTAAGAATTACAGCCAGTGCATGGTTATTTTTTAACAAGACGGTGCGCCACCCCACTGGAGTTTGTCAGTACGCCGCTTCCTCAACGAGACCTTCCCCAATAGATGGATTGGACGAGATGGCCCAAAGTGCTGGCCTCCAAGGTCGCCTGATTTGACACAGCTGGACTTCTTTTTGTAGGAATATGTGAAGGGTTATGTTTTTAAAACCCCTGTTTCTGATATTCAATCACTTCGAGATAGAATTCGGGATGCAATCAATACTGTGACAACGGATATGTTGGAGAAGACATGGAGAGAAGGGGATTATCGTCTGAACTTATTACATGCTGTCAGAGGGGCCCATATTGAAATCGACTGATGTTTTGATTAATTTGTTTTGAACATTTTATATGCATTTCCATTTTTAAGACCACTGGAAATCAATATTTTTTTAAATTTAAAATTGCCAACGTATTTTGAACTTTTGAAATTTGAAAGTCAGTTTTAAAAAACTAGATTATATGTATGTCATTATGTAAAAGACTGCATCATCCTGTCTAGTTGGTTTGCTAGCAATACACTTTTGTAATCGGAACAAGACTTTATGGACACCCTGTACATGTATATAGAGCATCATGCAGTTGGAATGCGCCATGTTTCTCTGCACTATCTGGTTTTTGATCCCCCTTATCTGGTCTAATGAAGCGCCCCAACGCCGATCGATAATATCGATTGAATTGACAATTGACAACTACTGCATATAGATGGCAGGAGCCAGTACAACGGGTCTAACGAGAGAGAAAACACCTCACTGTAAATGCTCATAAACAAATTTAATTGACACACTCTCTTTTGTGTAAACTGACACGATAGCATAGCAAAAATACACTAGTTAGACAGAAAGTCGATACGATATTTTGTAGTCTGCCTCATAGAGATTGCACGCCAGGAAATCCCGTCTTAGAATGAATGGGTCTGATTGTCACCATGTTTGCTACAGCGATTTGTGTACTATACTGTACTACACATACCTAGATTAATATTTGCAGAGATCGGAATGTACTGTGATTATTTGAAAACGGGCAGCTGATAGATGTTGGAAATCGTGTGCTAAAACAAACACTCCACAACTGAGCCATATGCGTAGCGCAATCTCCACGACCACCTGTTTACAACAAAGAGATCATAGATGTGCTGAGGGAAAGATAGCTGTCATATGTACACCGAGGATTACATAACCGGTTGATTATCCACACCACAGCGCTGGATGACAATATAGAAAAGCTGTGTTACACAGTAAAAATTGAAAGGCATGAGAGAGAGAAAGAGAAAGAGGGGGGGGGGAGTAAAAAACGAAACGATGGACCAAAAAACCGGCCACAACCATGCACACCTTGGACCCCCCCTCTCTCTCCTATAAAAAATGTTTATGTTTTCTGTCTGTTTGCATAATGTGGGCGTCTGTTCACGTATATGCATCACTGTCTGATCGTAATTATAGGATGTGGCGAAAATTATTTTAATGATTTGACCATTAACAGCGTTATAACGTCCTTTTCAATCAGAGAACCGGGGACATTGTTCTCTTCGAAATATTCTCGTAGCGAAACGGTGCACATCACGTCGAATCCCATGTCTTTGCAAAGAGTCTAAAAAGAATACCAATACAAACGACAGTTGTTAAATTAATGAAGTCTTTCATCAACTGTAAGTTTCAAGAACAACAAAAAACAGACTACGTACGATAAAACAAATTTTATTTTTAGGATCAGCAAACAGAAAAACAAGATTCTTTTCTTTCAACCAATAATATCAATTTTTAAAACTAATGCGGAAAATGTTATATTATATTAATAATGTGCATATTTACATAGATGCATCGTCGTTCATTATAACAGGTGTTTACTTTTAAGCTGTTATTACTGCTAAAGTTTCTATTTTTATTTTTAACATCACATTACACTACTTATAGTAGTATAGAATCTAGCAATGCTGAAAATATAATTTACGGCCTGTTTCTGAAAGATCAGACTTTTAGGAATTTGAGACTGAACTTACCTATGTCTTTGTTTATTTCGCTGAACCAGATTTATTATACACTAATCCAAGTGATTAAAGTCAGCTACTCTGATTTTAATCTCTACTTTCTGATCCACCTGCACGTCCTACCTGTATGACAGGGTTGGTGTTGATTGTTTCAATGGCGCTGTGGCCCTTCGCCGCGGCAACCTCTAGAGTTCGGGCCAACAGGAGGTCGAGCACCTCGGCCTTTTGGCGACCAGACAGCTCCGGATCGAGACCCAGCATGAACAAATTGAGCCACTGCTCCCCCTCGGCTGGGTAACTGCACGGATCCTCACATGCCTGGGAGAAATGACAGGATTTTGTGCTATAAATGGACTGTGACTCATGTTAATCGTTGTTTCCCTTTGCGAGACGGGGAGAAACTACTACGCACAGACAAGCACCTCCTCCCTTAGCAGTGGTAATTGAGATATGAATATGAAGCCGCATATCTGCGTAGTTCAGAAAGCTCACAGTATGTGCTGGCTGAGGGTATTTGATGAATAAATCTTACCAATTTCAGATGCATCCTCCCATATCTATAAAAGATTCTGTGGGTTTGTCTGTATGCATGTCTGTCTGTCCGTCTGTCCGTTCATCTGTCCGTTTGTTACGCTTATGTTCAAAGTCGATTTTCTCAGAAATTTGACATTCTAAAGAAAGCAAGCAGGCAGGCAGGCATTGAAGCATCATTGGAATTTTATGTTTCTTTATCCCGCATATGTTGAAAAGGAATTTTCTGGGCTATATGGGATTGGTTTGAGTCCAAACTTTGTATCAGCATACATGTTCTAAGAAGGCAGGCATTAAGTATATATGGTTCAATAGTCTTAGATTGTATCATATTTGGTGCAATGGGGTGCATTTTGTCTATAAAGGTAACTAAGTGTTCATTAGCTCTTTCAACTGTATTATTCGGCCCAGACTGGAAGCTTTAATAGAGGGTTTAGTTGGTTTGGTTGTTGGTTTGTCGGGAGGAAGCAAAGAAGGGGTCTAGGACGCATTAATGGTATTGCCCGTCTATGTTCTTTAAGTTATGCAACATCATATAATATGAAATTAACAATGTCTTTCACCCACTTTCTTGTTGATCAATGCGGTTATAAATGAATACTTTATCTTTATAAAATGGTAAAACGAAAATTCATCGCAGCAAAGAAATAAAGATCATGTTATGAAAGGGTCTGGCGAAGTCGGTTTAAAAATGTTTCGATTCAAGTGGGAATATTAGTGTTACCTGGACTGGATGTTATCAGAACTACTTCTAATAAAATCGACGTTCTACTGCTTTTCTGACCATTTATATATGCCCTCTTGTGTCTTGAGTAAATATATACTATCATTTTGCTGATTCGTAGTGTAGTTCTACACACTGAAGGTTACTACTTACTGGTTTTTCACCCTTTTGATATTCAATTGTCGAAAGAAAACTGCCCGTTGGGATCACCTGATTTCACTAATGACCTCACATCTATATCTGAATGCTCACCGCTATCTACAAGCCGATATACTTCACTGCATAATGCTGAATCGAATGATTTTGTAGGTTCTGGGAGACAATCGATATAGCCAGAGGTGAGCGAATTCGGCGTTGAAAATTTGCCGAAATAACTCTGTAAGAAAGTGGACACTAAGTAGCCTTGCCTGGTACACTGAACCCATTGTTTCCATGGCAGCCGATCCAGACGGCAACGGAGTCTCTTCCCGGTTGAAGCAGAGGGTCGCTCCCAGAATGGCTTCTTGGCCCTCCCTTCGAACGACCACAGAGCACTCGGACTGGACGGCCAGACCGCGATTGTCCTCGATGAAAGTGGCCAAATCCTCGTAGCTGCAGCCCAACGCGGTCGACAGCGCTTCCCTACCGGCGTAGGCTTGGGCGAAAAAGTAGGTCACCTCGTGGTCGTCGGCCGTTAATGGTTGAATTGTGAGCACGGAGTCGGGCTGTTCCGAATGCCGGACTGGCCAGATCCCCGTGTCCAGAAGGGTGATCAGCTCGCCAATTCGGCTGACGAGAGTAAAGGCGCGAATGTGCGCCTCGGTGGCAAACCCCATCTGACGCAGCTGTCCAATCGCCGTCATTGCTCTGTGCGAATCCCCGCCCAACTCGTAGAAATCGTCCGAATCGCGCAGCTGATTGGGCGCTCGTTGCAACTGTTCGGCCAATACCGACCGTATTTTGAACCTGCTCGAGCCGGAGGGGTCGAGGAGCGAGGCTGCTGGCCCCCCTCTGCCTCTGGTTAGCGGTGCTCGGGCCATGCCCGTATAGAACTCGCGAAGTTTGTTCAGATCGATACGCGATGTCAGTGGGTCGCGCGGGAGGGACTGAAGCTGGTAGAATACGGATTTCAGTTGAATGGGCAAATTCTGAGCGTTACCGCACAAAGCTCTCAGATCAAGCGGGCCCACTTGACTCCCACAAATGACTGTGTAAAAGCACACAGCGCACTTTACATCTGCGGTGTGAATACAAACGGTGGAGCACA
Source organism: Nematoplana nigrocapitula (assembly GCA_032274565.1). NCBI lineage: Eukaryota > Metazoa > Platyhelminthes > Proseriata > Nematoplanidae > Nematoplana > Nematoplana nigrocapitula. Next base: position 7,656 of record JAUYWV010152233.1, read on the forward strand.
ACTCGATTGACGGGTGCTGATGGATAATATCGTCAATTTGCGAAGCGTAAAATAGCTGTCCGGCAATCCGCATACGATTCTCCAACGCACCCTTGACGAACAGAGCACCGTCGCGCATCGCCCCGGCATCCCCCGTGCAGTGGAGACTATGGTAGCCGCGTCGCGGCTGGACCAGGTTGTCAACAAAGGGCCCGCGGCGTGCCCGAATCGAGCGGCGTTTGCTGGTGGATGGGGTCATCGTCGGATGTGCCGTCCAATAGCTGTCGGACAAACCCAACCCGGAAAGGCATATCTCCCCCTCTTCGCCCTCCTCCACTGGTCGCTGGCGCTCGTCCAGAATATAAAGATCGGTGTTCAGACCTGGTTTGCCAGCGGAGAGGCAGCTCTCGGAGGTCCACTTGTCCACGGCCTCTCGCGACGAGAAGGCCTTCCAACTGGCCGCACCGCCGCTCTCCGTGGTACCGTAGACGTGCACTAGTCGTTTCCCGGCGAGAAAACGATCGAAAAACAGGTGAGCGAGGGCAGGATTGAGTATCTCACCGTGTGTTATAACCGTCTGAAGCGACATCATTCTCTCGGCCAGATCGACTTGGTGCCGTAGTCGCACGAGCCACAGTCTCAGTGTCGACGGAGGGATCGCAACCCAAGTAATGTAGCGTTGGGCAACCAACTCGGCGAAAAGTTGAATATCGAGAACAGTGTCCCGTGGTGTGATTATCATGGGGATCCCCCGCAGAAGGCATCCTATCGCTTCGACTAGCGGGTTGGCGCAGGACAGCGATCCCCAGTGGCACACAATGTCGTGCTCCTGGTGAGGCATACTGTCCGACTGCCAGGCCAGACGATTCAACAGTGTGTTCTCCCGCAGCTGGATACCCTTGGATCCGGCCGTTGCCGAGAAGAGGATAACAGAAATGGGGTCGTTGGCACGATAGAGTAACTCCCTCTCGTCCAGATTGTCCGCTTTTGTACCTCTTTCTATTGCGGCACTGAGAAGATCTTCGAAGAAGAAGAAAGTATGATCTCCCAGACTTTCCAGCATAGCCTCGCTTTGACGTTTGTAGCACTCGTGACCTACGAGGACGCAGAGCGGCCGCACTTCGACTAGTATCGATTTGATCCGTTGGAGGCACAGCTCATCGGCCAGCGGCAGTACCACGAGGCCCAACTTGAGTCCGGCCAAAATGGCGGCCAGTTGGTCCGTCGATGGCGTCAACAGGACGGCGAGTACAGCCTGTTCTTGGCGCAGTCCACTTCTAAGACTCCCGTGATCGGTGAGCATTTTGGCCAGCACGCGGGCCACGACGTTGGCTCGCTGGTTGAGTTCGGTGAAGGTCACCGCCTCGTCGCCGTGCCAAATGGCGACTTCGCGAGCGGTTTCGGTTTCGTTATTGTTCGACGCGAGGAGTTCCTCGAAAATCCTAGTCAGGTGAGTATTGGGCGAGACTGTTGACACTTTGCCCGATGAGATACTTGGTCGAAGTGCTGACAAACAAATTGAAAAAAACACACCGCGCGGTTAGATTCATTTAGTTATCCTAAGGTTCAAGGTACTACTGTAGAGATGCAACGATATTTAATGGACATTTGGAACCGCCGAAACCAGCAATTAGGCGGGAATTCAATCACTCTCAACCGAGTGAGAAATTGATCTTTAGAAAACGAGAGCAATTGGTTGGTCAATGTTTTTTAGATAATTAATAGTTTTTATCTAGACTGTCTCTTGTCTGGTAGGCTTACATTAGTTATTGAAACGCACTCGTGTAAAACCATAGAAATAGAAATAGAGACGCCTTTTCTTCCCTAGAACGAACATTAGCTTCCAAACACATTCAGAGCAACGACACCAATGGATAATCGACACGTCAGCAATCAGCTGAACGCCATCGATTGAACATTGACAGTAAACCAAACAAAAAATCCGACTAATAGAGGCCTAGCTGGTGCCGTGAATTAAATTTAATGTTTGTTCTAGGTAAATGGAAAACCTGAACAAATTTTATTTCTACTGTATGTGTAAAACAGATTGTTAGAAGTTTTATCGGGCGAATCAGCGCCCCCTGTTTTATTTTTGCTGCCATTATTATTTGAAAAATTGCGTGATCTTCAGCTTTCATGACTTTTTCTAACTTTATGTTTAACAACTTTTAATCATATTTTCATCGTTGTTACCCCCACATGGGGTATGCTATAGGCCTCTAAAGTAGCTGGTGAGCCCCATATGTTTTAGTTCACCTAGTTATAAGTAAAAACAACGAAATGTATAAAATCCATAATTGCATTAGTGAATTCTATTTCATTGCTAAAAAACAATGAACCACCAACACGCACTATAATATTCAGACACTCAGTACTTTATTATATAGTTAATTATTTCGATTAAAAT
>JAUYWV010152244.1:0-10041 GCA_032274565.1 Nematoplana nigrocapitula
GACTCATCGGTCGAAAACGTGCTCGCGCGTGCGGGGGGGGTGACTCATCGGTCGGAAACGTGCTCGCGCGTGCGGGGGGTGGGTGGGTGAGTCATGGCTCAAAGCGTGGCTGTACATTACTACTTATATATATACTCTCTCTCTCTCACACACACACTTTCTCTCTTTCTCTCTCTCTGTCTCACACATACATACACACACATATATATACAGAAAGAGAGAGCATGTGTGTGTATGAGCGAGAGAATGTGTGTGTGTGTGAGAGAGAGAGAGAGTGTGTGTGTGTGTGTATGAGCGAGAGAATGTGTGTGTATGAGCGAGAGAGAGAGGTATTTTATTATATATATAGAGGTATATATTAAGGCATTTAGTTTCAATTGTTTTCCATTGCACATGACAGGTTTCTTACAATTGTCTTGGCAAAGTTAAAGTCTGCACGGCGCAATCATTGCTCATTATATTCACACAATTATACATCCACTGAAAGAGGAAAGCAGTTGCGTAATTTTTTATCGGTCGTTAATTTCAAATAGGAGGCTCTTCCATTTGATTAACTTTCCCATTCTTTACATGACGTTCGAAATTATTCGTGAATATCAGCAAAGTTACATCGTGAGACTATGGAATAAACTGTAGCCCTTTACTCGCCTCGTAGGTGTCTGCGTGTGTGTATGTGTGTGTGTGTGTGTGTGTCTGCGTGTATGTGTGTGCAAATTCTCAGGAACTTCAGTGCAGTAGTTTCGGAAGAGTATCGAAACACTCCGTACTGACACACTTTGGGATTTTCAGTTTTGTGTCATCTTTTACTGAAAGCGAGGTCAATAAAATTAAAACAATAACTTTTTGTGAAGACACTACTGTATAGACCGGGTGATCTAGAAAAACGGAAACACTTTGAACGTGTTTTTCTCAGCCTACCGTCTGTTGGTTGTCAAGAGCATTGCATATCTGATAAATTTAAATTCATACATTTTCACTGATATTTTATATTTTATTGATTTCATTGTTGAATTTGAAATTTCAATTATCTGATTGTCGTTGTTTGCCAAATACTGCAACATTAACAGCATAAAATTCGGCGCGGAGGAAAGCCATCCGTTTAGTTAACGATTCCAGTGTGACAAGAGCATTTCGTGCTTTCGATAACTATACAACAGGACAAACAATATCAATTGTCTGCGTGCAACGAAGAAAAATGTCTGTGACATAATAAGAAAGTTTGAAAACGACGGGACAGTTTTTTCGCGTAAAAACGATTCGTCGGGTCGTCCGAAAAAACAATTCGAGGACAGCGAATTGTATGAAATTCTGTCGGAAATTTGCGATACAAAGCAGCAGTCTTTGCGCAGGGTGTCATTTTGATTAAGAATTCCATACGCTTCTTTGCACCGTGTCGTGAAAAATGTCTTACATCTGTACACTTACCGTATATCGCTTATGTAAAGTCTGTCCGATCAAGACAAACACATTCGCATGGAATCTTGTATTCAGTTTCTAACACATACTTACTGCCGACAAAGATCTCATTTTCTTTTCCGACGAGTCTACGTTGCGAGTTGATGGGATAGGTGGCGATCGTTGGAACTGTCGAATCTGGAGTGTTGATCGTCAAGATGATTTCGTTCTTCATAGATGGCGAAATTCCCCCCGTGTGACTGTGTGGGCTGCTATGTGTCGTCTAGGTACATTTTTGGACCATATTCCTTTCCGGCCAGTCACAGGTGACCCGTACAGAGACCTCATTTCATTGTTTTTCTTGCCTGATATTCAATAGACCTTGCCAGATCTTGAGCAGGTCTAGCTTATGCATGATGGTGCTCCGGCACATACTGCAATAGCCACTTGGGAATTGTTGTTTGGCGAAAGAGTCATTTCCAGAAACAGTACATGGATACTGAATGCCCAGCTTGATCTCCTGATGGCTGCAAGAAGGAGTTGTTTTAGAGAAGGATGTTGATTCCAGTCTGCACTCGAGCTGTCTGCTGCGATAATTGCAGTGTTCAACAATATCCGCGCCGATGAGGAGAAAATGGGTCACATTAGGCATATGCTGTTCAGATATTTTCTGATAGACTTTATCACTGTATTTCCATTGACGATGCTCAATTGCAACACCGCTAATCCTATTTATGCCTTTACCGATTTTGTTTACTGATGCGTGGTGATTGCGCTAGTGAAAAGGGATTATGTGCATTCCATTTAATTTCATTGATATCTTGGTCATATCATATGAATTGTTGACTATGTTAGATTTTAAAATAAATTTAATTGAAATTGTTTTGTCTTTAATACACAACAAAAATGTTTTTAAATTCAACTGAAGTAAATTAAACTAAGTTCACCAATCCAGATAAAAATGTACGGATCTCAGTCTTCCATTTATATATATTTCATTACAAACTATATAAAATGGCCTAAACTACACACCAGGGGCGTAGCTAGGATTTAGTCAAGGGGGGATAATTTATAATTTTTTCTGGGAATTATATTTTTATTATTTATTTTTTGCTTATTTCCCCCCCAAGGGGGTGGATATATCCCCTTACCCCCCCCCCCCTGTGGTGTTACCGTTTTTCTGAATCACCCGGTGTAAAGCTTGAACGAAAGTGGATTCTGACGACAATTTTCTTTGTTCAAATATCCTTGTTTGATTACTATACTACTTAAACTTTAAAAGTAATATGTTTAATGTACATTGAAAAGCGTGCTTATTTTAAATAAAATAAATTCAATAGAATAGGGAGATAAAAATAAAATTAAAGTTTTTTATATATAGTCATATTCTCGGAATTAAAAGCATAAGGAACTTGCAAACATTAATTACCTGTGGGTATGTCTCTCTTTCTCTGAGACTCTGTTTGTGGGTGTGTGTGTGTGTGTGTGTGTGTGTGTGTGTGTGTGTGTGTGTGTGTGTGTGTGTGTGTGTGTAATGTGGCGGCCTAATGGATAAGGCGTCTTTCTCATAATTAGACCATTTTGGGATCGAGACCCATTATTGAGAATTGTTGATTTTCTGTTGAATAGCAATTTATGATCCATTTTCTTTGAAAGATTATAAAAATTTCGCAAATTGATGTGGAAATAATTCTAGTTCCTAATTTGTTAATTCTGAGAAAGTCTCGAATTTTATATTCACTACTCATAGCACTTCAGTATGCAGTAATGCTGGAATTTTTAAGATTTTCTTATTTGAAACCTTCACGAACATAAATAAAGTAAGCAGACAGACATTGAAGCATCCTCGGATCTCTATGCGGTGTCTGTCTGTCTGGAAGGAACTGAAGCAGAGGACGAAGACGCATCATTGTAACTACAGATTGTTGTTAGTCCAGGGGAATGTCAAGATTTGAAACCCTTTATTTAGTTGAATAGTCAAATCTTCCTATTTCAATGATTTTATACTGTAGTCGTGTTTTCAAAGAACGATTGTCACATCGATATTTGCACCGGTATACGTATAACAGATGATTCAAAAACTTCTCTGCTTCAGTGCTGCCGATTGGTAAAACGGTTAGGATCTTGAGGAGTTCTCTGATAATGATGAATAAGGATTTGTCGGCATGGTCAGATAGTATAGATCTTTTACAGATGTGGCTTGTGTATATACTTGCTTTCCCAGTAGCTAAACCATCGCAGTATTTCACGCTCAAGTGCTGGTGCTATTTGACACACTGACCTCTTATTAACGGTAGTAACGAATCTCTCGTTTTCTGAAGAATTACTTTGGGAAGTAGTGAGCTCTTAGTTCACTGCAGACAACACCAAAATGCAGAAAATGCATTCTAATTGAATAGCTTGTTTGGCAGTAAAACTGTTTCTCATTGAAAGACATTGAACTGAAATCGATATTCAGCGAAGCCACTCATGATGGGGGGGGGGGGCTAGCCACCCAATCCACCCCCTGGATTTGTCCCCTGCTCCGCATAGTTTGGTTGTCACACAATAAGAAAGGAGCTCTGCTGAGAAGTACGAAATCATTTTGCGTAGCTGCAGTTCCTCTTTGAAGTAAAACACTTCGTGCATACATAATTAAACGAATTTTCAATTACTTTTTCGATAAAATGCATGACAATCTATTATATTAGCAAGCTACGTGATTCCTGGGTAGGTCGCGTCCCTTAGAACACGTCGTCTGATTGGTCAGTTTGCTGACAGAGAGAGAACTGAGAGAGCGAGCGATTACTCACTCACACACACTCACTTTGCAAGCAAGCAGGCGGACACTGCCAGAGCTGCTTTTCGGCGTACGCCAGAAACATACTGCACACCAACTGATACTCAACTTTAACGCGTTGTGCTTTCGACTGAAAATGGAGTGTAAAACATCTTTTGCCTAACCTGCACGAATATACGTAGATTGTTTTTGGTTTTTTCGGAAAAAAGTTTTCGACTATTTTTTTCTTAGTACAATTAGATTGGCGACGTTGTAAATTTCGTGTCATCTGCGGTTGTGTTTGTTGTCCTTGTATACGTAGATAATGCACACATTAGTTGATAATAGAGGCAATTATATAGAAGAACCTTCTAATTATAATGCGTGATGAGTTGAGCACTGAGGCTGTATGATAATGAAACAATTGCTAGAAAATCAGTGGCAATTGCAGTGCCTCTGTCACCAGTGAAGTGTATGGTTATCATTCTATTAGACTCTCTGTTTGAAAGTGTTGAGATCAACACGACAATTAAAAAGATTGGCAAGAGGAACATTATAGAATCGGACTTTAAGAAAAGGCTCATTCTGCAGAAAGGTGTAAGACTTTCTACAAGACAAAAATGTGACCTCGCCAAAAGTCTGAAGAAAGTTTAGAACTTACAAGTTCTCAATAAAAAACCTGCATCCCTGTATAATTTCCTATTGAAAAGAATTAATCGTCAGGAGGTTAAGAACAAAATAAAATCGTTAAACTCTACGAACTTTTATTAACCAGAAAGCAACAAATATATAACAGGGCTCACGTCCAGTCAAATTGTCCGGCCAAGTCCGCACAGTGAATTCAACATTTCCCTCGTCCAGTGTCACACAATCAAACAAGTCGTTCACTGTTGACCGCGTGTCTTGCTTCTGGCCTCGCTGTCTGTCTGTCTGTCGCTTCGTAACTCGCACACACAAACTCGGTGTAGTGAACACAATCCACTACCCTCGCACGTTCGTCCGCTGTCTGGTGCACACCACCTCTGTTCGCTAAATTGAATTGAATTCGTGACAATGGTGCATAATATCGTGCGGATTCGGTGTCAAATAAAAGAAGGGGAAATGTTTGATTCCATCTATACAGAGTACTGCATCGTGCACCTGAATCTCTATCATACGGCGAGAAAATGCTGAAATTACAAATAGATGTGTTTCAAACAACTTGTTCAGGAATGCGTGTAGAATAGTTAGAGTGGCAAAATTTATTTTTCTTTACTTAACAAAGATGTATTTATATTAAAAAGAACTGAATGATATATGTGAAAATGAAACTTTGAAGCAATTACGATAGCTGGAATATTTTATTAATATATTTGAATGAAGCAAAACATGAAAATAAATGTAATAACATTTTAATTGAAAGATTTCATTTGGTATTTTAGAAGAATAAAATACAAAATAAATTAAATATGTTGCACTAATGTAATAAAATACTGTATCTGTAAATTAAGTATTTTGCATACTATCGACGAATTCTTTTTCGTTTACGGTTGTCTAATTGAACTTTTGTATGTACAGACTGTACATCAAGTAGAATAAATTCATCTCGCATCTCCATTCCCTCTGGATTCCCAATCCGGACCTCATTTTAACGTACCGTAATACGTAGTCAGTCAACTATATTTACTGTACACGCTGAATTTTCAATCTTATTGTAACTTTTCCCTGCCTAAATGCACGTTGGCATCCGATGAGAGACCTAACCCGAACCCACACTTCAGTTTCCCCTTTCATTTATGAACTTGTGAAGCATAAAGATACTTTTAGCCGTATTTTATGGCAGTTACAGTTTTTCGCATAATAATAATAACAATTTTCGTAGTTATAGGGTGAAAATATAGCGTGTTTTACTCCAAGAAGGAAAATTATCCCTTTGGGCCAAGAGTTAGGACAGAGCCCGAGAGGTAATTTTCACCATGTTGCACAACTGGACTAAAACATGAAACTCAAAATATTAGATCTATATACATACAGCAATAATACCTGACCAGTGGCCAGTTGCAGTTACTCGTGCAAGTGTTGTTATGAATAACCGACATTTGGAAATATTTTGTAAAATGAAATTAGAAATCTAACTGATATTTACATATTCAAGAAGTAAGTAGAAAATAGTCAGCACGGCAGACGAAACACACCCGCCTATGGAGCAGCGCCGTAATCTTGCTTGTGTTGTCCAGTGACCCGCTGCAGCTACGCGTGCAAGTGTTGTCATGAATAAAGGACAACATCAGATGCTGTGCACCGCGCTATTGAACGTAAGCCGAACACACGCCAGAGTGTGAGTCGACAGAGAAAATCAATAGATCAGATTGACCGATTGTGCAGTCTGTGTTTGAGTGAGTGAGTGAATCAAGTGGCTCTCTCTCTCTCTGTCAGCAAACTGACCAATAAGACGACGTGTTATGGCGTTACGCGACCTACCGACCGACCCAGGAATCACGTAGCTTGCTTGATAATATAGATTGAATTAATATTAAGATCCATTAAAAATTCAAATTTTGTTTAACAAATAAATATTTGATAAATACTGTACATATAATTTCCCTCTTTCTTTGCAACCGTTGTCAGTTTATGCCCTCTCATTTTCACCTTCATGTTTCTTCTTTCTATTACTTTGTCTGTTGATTTCTTGTCACTAACCCCCTTTGACCATACGTCTAACTTTTGCTGTATTTCTCTGTGTCGATTCCCAATACACAGGTTTTCGTTTTTCATAAATAAACTATTCGATATACAGAATACTGTGAGAAACGACGTGCCACGCAAACCTTCTTTCCATGAAATTTCTTCTGTTCTGCAACCTACTGTGTCAGTGCACAGATTTACGAGAAATACTGGAAACACTTCGTGAAGTATACTCCGCTATGAAGTGCCTTTGTCGTGTTAAATTAGGACTCCAGCTGGAAGAGTATCCTCCTCAAATAATTGCACTATTAAAAAATACGATCGTGAAATGAAATCTTTGCCAAAAAACCAAAAGCACCTGGATATACATTTCGTGACAAGAAAAAATTCAATTACTCAGCCTGCCTAGAAGGTTGCCATATTTGTCGGATATGAAGACGAAGAAGTAATTAAAACTGTTCACAGAAGATATATAGTTTCAGGAGAACATCTGCTCAAGCAATGGCTAATTCCTCACAGAAGATATATAGTTTCAGGAGAACATCTGCTCAAGCAATGGCTAATTCCAATGCCTTGATTAATATTCTTTGTTTTATCTCGATTATATTTAGAGCGGGATAATAAGACACTCAAAATTTAAAAAATACGCCTTTAATTAAAATATAAATGAAACAATCGCATTTTTGTCAACACCCGAAATCATTTTTTGGCGTTGCCTCGAGAAAGCATTGTCTCCAAATTGACTTACAGTACATCATAGAAGACTGAAGACAGTTACACTTTCCTTGCATTCCCTTGTCTTCACTCGCACTTAATGAGTCTTTCCTTCGGGTTGATCTGTGAGCGAAACTGTGCACTATGGCGTACGGGAAATACACCCGAGGCAGAAATGGTCTTTGCCACATTCATTTTGAGAAATAGACTTCAATAGAGCTAAGAACAACACAGCGTACAGATCTAGTTCCATGAAGATTTCGTTTCCAGCAATTAAAACGACAAATACTTTGTGTGCGAAAGTAGAACTTAAGATTTACTTTTTAATTGAAAAATATTATCTGACCTTGCTTTAGTTTTCATTAAAATTGATCAAAGTAACAACGAGCTATTCCCTATTTAAATTCAGATAAAAAGACAATCTGCACTCTTTATAGGAACAAAACGAGTTACATAGCAATTGATGAACAACACCAATCACTTTGCTTCCCTATTAGCTAAAATATTTACACCCCTAAGTAAAAATTGTCCCTTCGTACAAGAAAATACGGCGCTAGTCAACTTGTAAATTGTGCGGAAACAGAAGAATTTACACGTCGCCATGTCAGCCGGTCGTTTTGTAGAGGAACCGAAAAGAATGTGTCATGTACTGTGATAACTAGGTCAGTCACATAGAACATGACACGTACCATCACCCCTACCCACGCAAAAGTTTAAATTTAAAGTTAATTTCCCGCCTTATAGTTGAAGTCATACAATGGGATGATTGGATTTGTCATTGGGTTAATATTTAAGAGTAGGTCAAGGTCACTACCGCATGACGTCAATGAATTGGGTTATTTGAATTCGTAATGGAGCGAGTGTGTTGTCAATCAATCGGGCTCAGTGAACTTCCTGAACTGGTGTGCTTAGATTGGAGTGAGACTAAAATAGCCACGGGTGCGTATCAATCTAGCTTTTCCAATCCAATCCAAAAGAGCCTTCCGCCTTGCTGGCTTTTCAAAGCGGATCAAATTATTGATGTATTTAAACAAAATTAATATTATGGTCTTATTTGAGGTCGTAGGGAGGCGAGTTTGGATCTCCAACCATTTCGGTGAACGTGTCATCAGCCTCGACAAGACACGCCAAACTCCCCAGACCGATCCCCTCTGGACGTCTTTGTATGGGGTTACATCAAAGAGGCATACGTGAACAAGCCCGGGAATCTGGATGACCTCAACCAATCTCACTGTACAGGAGTGCAATAATGCCATCCTCACGCTGCGTGACGTGCGCCAGCCCCGAGTGACCCACCGAAATGGTGCTCATTTTGAACACCTTCCGGAAGAGGTATTACAATTACCAGGTTGACGGTTGTTGGTGATTTTGATTTGCCATCAAGTTGTTCAAATGATTCTTGTTTCATAAGTTTCTTTTGAGTTAAGTTATTTCCCAGACACCTCTAGTATTTGAGATTTAAAGGGTGTACTGTATGCCCCTTGTCTGGTTTCCTAAGGTGTCACACAAACAGCCATGGTAGTTAACAGACCTTGAAGCTAAGTGCTCGGAGATTTATGCCTTAGAGTGAAGGATATTTTTGCGTTAGAATAACTAAATTACAAAAGAAATATTTGTGTAAGTTTATTGTTAAACGGAAATACCAATTTTTTTCTGAAATAAGCAAAAGTTAACGTAAAAAATCAGATAAAACAAAGTTATAATGTTTGTATAATATATACACGAGTTATTAGGCTTTATAGATAAAAGCTTAATGAAAGTATTAAAGCGAAATAGTTTTTCTGAAGGTAAACAATTCTTTGTGAAATATTAATCTGTTAATGCAGCCAAAAACAGTCTATATGTGAAACAATAGAAAAAAATTAGATTCTTTCCGATGTGTACGGCAAAAAGCTTTTAAAGACCTATAAAACCTTTTTTCCTCAACAATAGAACGTTTTTTCACCAAGAATACAATATATATGCCACAGTTACCCGTCAGCATTTCACAAAAAAAGTTTTATCTTTTTATAATTATTGGATTAATTCCGAAGAAATGGGGGGGGGCGTATTTTCGATAGACATAATTTTAAATATTTTTTGTTTACCTATAACATTAAATAAAACTACATACATCGAATCTATAAAAGTATATCATAGCTCTACAAATATGTATCAAATCGATGGATTATTTTATATTTTACAAATGGAGGCAACAGTATATAGTCTATTGTATAGTTATGTCTACATAAGAAAAGATATCGGTTTTTAATTGATGCATGCAAAAACATAATGCTTTGACTAGATTATAGATGATTGATTTGATTAATTATTTATTCAATAGTTGATGATACGAACAGTTTCAGAAGAGTTCAGACAGATTTAAGAACGAGCTTGAAGAGGGTAAACGAGAAGGGATATGCCAAGGACTGATTCGGCCCCCCCCCCGTTTTGTTTTTGCTGCCATTGTTTTTTGGATAATCGTGTGATCTCCAGCTTTCATGACTTTTCCTAACTTTATGTTTAACAAC
>JAUYWV010152255.1:0-15214 GCA_032274565.1 Nematoplana nigrocapitula
CTTATGTTTGTACACTTAGGACAGCCACTGTCAACGATCATACCCTACATACAAAATTTCAAGGCTCTATCTAAACAAGGAAGCGAAATATAAGGCGCGGGCCGATTCGCCCCCCCCCCGGTTTCTGAGTGCGCCTTTTAGTCCGGGTAGGATAGGGTTAAGCAAATGGATGGCAGCACAAATACCAGATAATGAATGAGAAAAAGTATGAGCAAGAGGTGATGACGACAACAAGAGATAGGAAGTTGTGGAGTGTCATGATATCGCACCAACGTCCTCGCCAGACACGGAACTTGGAGAGAGTTGAAAATTTAAATGTTAAGCAAGCTTAAATAAATTTTTAGGATATTCTTTTTGTACTTCCAATGTTAAGTTAGCATATGCCTACATTGATTGATTAATGTGCGCTGTCCAATTCATTAGGTGGTCAGATTAAGTATGTACAAAAATTTTTATTAGGCCAGTCAAATTTTATTAAAATAAAGCAAACCGCGGGAGCAAGAAGTCACTTGTCGAAATAATAATTATGAGAGCTTTGTTCTAATTACAGTAATTATGCTACTGTCACTGGTGATCCAGGTAATTATTTCTTTAGTTTTAAAAAAAATTATTTATCGGGCAGGATTAATATTATTAAATGGCGGGGGATGTAGAGGCTTCGACACCTGCTATAGTCTGGGATTTCTACAATATTTCGCATTATTTTGTCCTAATCAGTTCCATAGAAACTACACCGAAGAAGCTATTCGACAATTACGATAGAGGCAGATGCGTTCACGCTTGCACGGCCTGGCAGACTTTTCCACAGAGCAAAGAAAACTGCGCTTTGTGACACAGGTTACTAGTGTAAAGTTAGTCGATAACCAATTCATTAGTACGCCTCCAGCTGAGTGTTCGGCTGTCGCGCACTCGTGTGAATAGAATTTCATTTCATCAAAATTTCTCTCAAGTGAATTCAATCGCCTCCCAGATGTATTGGACTGTATGTGGGGGTGTTGTTTCATTCGGGTTCGTCTGTTTCCCTTCATCTCTGAATCGGAGTTCCCCAAGTGTAAAAATAACAAATATACCACCACTATGAATAATATCGACTCAAATATAGTGAACTAGGTCGCTAGAAGACCGACAGTACTGATAATTTCGTTATGAGAAACAACAACCAGCAACGTAAAGGTGCTCAAATCAATTTATTTCAATCAATAATTTGGAAAGACAGGTGGTACACACACGCAAACACGGTCGATTAGGGCCGAATCTCCTCTGGCATTGCGAAGTCAGTAAAGGAAAATGAAGGGGCTAAGAGGACAGAGGGAGAGAGTCTCACATAACATAATGCCAACCAAACTGTCAGTGTTTACAAAAATCAATGCAAAACTAAATAGAAATATACGCATACATGGATAACAATTTGGTGAATAAAGACAACCGTTTGTGTTTCATTTAGATTTTTAAAAAATAAAAACTGTCAAAGAAACCAAAAGGAGACGGGAGGGCCATAATCTATATAATGGTAAATACTGAACCGAAAAACTGGAGAAACAGAGAGAAAACATCAGTTATGTCAGGTTCTGATGACGCAGGATGGGGGGAACCAGACCACACAGAAAGGCCAACTAACAATGCCTCCCTAGTGTTAGTGTGCAGGAAGAATGGACAGAGGTAAGTGATAAGCAGCACCGCCATTAGCACAAGTTATACACATTCAATCAAAAGTGAAGAGGTAAACACATATAATATATACATAGGTATGAATACGGAGGAGCGGCAAAGTATGAATTTTTGTAAATTTTCTAGTAAAAGCACATTTGCATTCTTAAATAGTAGAATTTGTCTCATATTCCATTGACTATAGTAGCCTAGAACGTTGCCAATACGGCAGATTGAGCGTAATGATGGTCTCACCATAGTTATACATACCGTTTTCCGTATTAAAACAACTCGAATTAAACGTACTACTGACAGGAATATACACCTAATCTTGTATTTCTGGTCTTTACCATTTTTCAGTCGTTGAAAATGCCTTAAAATTTGCCAAGTGGGATATTTGTTCTATGCAGTCAAGTGCCTATAAAACGAGTGTAGTGCTGGTACAGCCCATTTTGAAAATAAAACCGCTGACAAAAACAACCTCCAGTAACCAGAAGGTAACATAAGCTACTTTCCGCTCTTAATTTCTTGACTACATTCTTATAGGCGCCTGTAAATAAGGTAAAATACCAGCGTCATTAATGTATCTGTTTCTGTCAGCCACATGAAAAGTGCTTCGTTCTTTCGGAGTCACTGAGCTGTACCACGTCCACTGTAGTTCAACTTTCATAGCCCGTTCGTTACCCTATTGGTGCATAATCAGATTTTTTGCTACCAGTAATTCAATTTAACTGTGTCAGTCGTTGACCCCACTGCATTTTTATATTATACTTCTATTGATATTTTTAACAGCTGCGCAGTATTTAACCCTTACTAATATGCCGCATAGATGCAATACATGTAAATGATATATTAAATGAGGCATTTATACTAGTATGTAGTACTAGTAAATTCTTCCACAAATTTATGCACTTTGACTGTGCCGACTGTCAAATGTACAGTATAGTCAAAAGGGTTTAAATAAATATAGAGGTGCATTTCGGGCTCAAGGTAAAACAATATCATATCGTCTACAGGTAGAACCACAGTTTGACAACTTCACATTTCAAATACTCTACATACAGTAGGTAAACATAGTAAACGATCCGGGGAGGAGAGAGTGGACAGTGATCTGGGGTACTGTACACAAAGTCCGGAGGAATACTGAAAGATAGCTGTTCGCACGTAACACCTCGATCGATTTTCCTTCGTGTCCATCATCATGAAAATGAAGGAATAATCGACACGGAGGCGGGAAAGATTAACTCCTCTGATTTTAAATCATCGTCTGTTGGAAAGAAGAAACTCACTGGCTGATCATATCACAAATTCATGTCGATTTTCCATACGATGTTTCTGAGTGAGTACAGGATATGACCGAAAGGTGAGGGAAGTGAGTGAGTGAGTGGGGAGGGAGCATGTGTGTTGGTTATATCACAGGGTGATGTCGACTGGAAATCTTTGTCTTGATCTATCTGCTCTGCTCTGTCCCTTTGCTGCGCACACACAAGGGCATTAAAAAATGGTTGGAGTCAGGTGGAGGAAAAAACCGACCACGAAATCTCTCTTTTCCTTAGTACTATTTAACTGGCGTAAACCAGTCGCTTTTTAGTCGCGTAGATGAAAACACCTTACTCCCAGTGTCTGATCCTAGGGAATTCGTAAGATTCTGGCTCTGATTGAATAAGCTTTCGTCTATATTAATGAATATGCACCCTCATATTATTTTGAATTATTTTTAAACAATTCTGGGTATAACAATGGAATGCATAAGGCTAAAAAGGGAAGGATAATTCGCCCCTATTTATTAGCTGAACGGCATTTTGCACATCTACTGCACATTTCCCAGTCTATTTCGTACCAGAGGTCAATTTAGTCCAAACGCAAACATCTATATCGCACCAATACAATGCGACAGCTTTTATGTCTAATGGCAAACTGCTGTCAGTCAGAGGTTCATGCTGACTCAAAAATCCATCAAATAAACAGCATGACAATAAACACGACGGCCTTTTGAGGTTAGACTGCCCTTGACCTGGTCCTGATTTTTAATTGACTGAGAAAATCTGTACTATTGATCTTACTTCAACGAAGATGTAGGACGGCGCCTATGCAAAGTAATGAAAAAATAGAACGATGACAGTCTCGGCTATGTAGCGAGCATGACTACGCATATACTTATAATCCTATACATTTTTTACGAGATACAAACTACTTGACGTATGATTCCTATTTGTAAAAGAAGAACGGCTTGCTCTATTTTGAAATTTATTATCACAAGATACCCTACTTTTTTACATTTATTGCATATTGTGGAAACCTTTGTAACGATTTTGGCTGGCGGTTGGTGAGGCCTCTTCGACAAAGGCAAAATTAGATTGCGAAAGAACTGGATTCTAATTTGGGTTTTCGAAGTGGGATGTCGCCATTCCCACAGAAAGCGGCGTAATTGTGACTGGCGCCTAAGATGAGTTGTAGTAGAATAACGCGCTAAAGAAGAAAATGCAAAAATATCCTACCAGCACACCAGATATCTAGATTATCTCTCCCATTACTGTAAAACGTTTTCGACAACATGAACAGGAATATAAGTGCGAGCGTTGCCACATCTTCAACGAGTGTCAGGGTGTTCTTGTCCCAAAGTATTATATGGTAATACTGGAGACCTATTTTCTGCTCCTTCCTTCTCGGTTAAGTTTTTTAACTCACTACCAGACAATGTTTCACAGTGGATGAGGGAAAAGAAAAAACGTTAAACCGGTTAATTACTGTGTATAGGCACCGGCCTACTTCATTTGCAGCTGGAATTTTCTATGCTGACGAGAGTTGTCGAAATGCAAGCAGCACGCAGTGCGCTGTTTCACGGATCGGAAAAAACACGGCACCATGGCGGGCGCTTCTTGCAGTCACGCGGCAGGTCGCAACAAGCCCCAAAAAACAATGAACAGTCAGGTTAACTCGGAAGGGCGATTCGTTTGTTACGCTGGAAAGCAAGCGCAACCAGAGGGAGAATGGGAGAAGAGGTGATTCCCGAACAGCTGATCCTTCTTTGTTGCACGCCGGCTGGTCCTGAGATAAGTCCAGTGAGCATCCCACCCCCGTGTGTCGCTAGACATAGCGCACCGACGAATCCGGCTCGCAGACATACTTCCCCGAGATGATCCTCCGTTTGCAGAGGGACATCCGGTAGCCCGAGCCGACCAATCCGAACTCGATGCCGCTCAAATGCCCGCCCTCGCACACGAACTGGGCGGTCACCGGCTGCGGACTGCCTGGGCCATTGGTCAGGTTGAATTTGGCCCGGATGTTCCCGCTGTTCGCCTCGCTCGTGCCGCTATTGGCTGTGGCCAGTCGCCAGGTGGCTCTCTGGTGCTCCTCAGACCACGATCCCACTGGTCTGCTCACCATCTGCGACACCCCGCCGTCCACAGACATGAGGAAGCGAACCTCGGGCCGTTGATGATTCGTGGTGGTACTGGTCCGCCCACTGCCCGCGATGGCCGCCTCGAGCGGGGGCCAATGGAGGGAATAGTCCAAGCGGAAATCGGTAGCATCTCCATTGCACTTCCAATGGGCCACCAGACGGATTGGAGGCGGTTGATCGGGAGGCAGAGTGACCTCGTACTTCACTAGATCCAGATTGAAGTAGTTGGCCGACGGATTCTGTTCGCGCATCGAACGCAGGTGGTCACGAAGGAGGGTCATGTTCACGCAGAGAGGATGGTCAAACCTGTTCCCCGCGGAGTTTGAAGGGTCCCTGGAATGACGCACGAAAGACATGGGATAAGGGAGGAGTTGATCTAGAAAATATGTCGTCTTCGTGTATTTCAGACAATCCCCTCTTCATCTGTCTGCTTCATCTTTAACAACTGCGTCCCTGCCCATTCGATTTTTCTTTATCTATCTCCTCCTCGTGTTTCTCCATCTTTATTCTACTCTTTATCTTTCTCTTGACATTTTTTCACCGTTAGCTACTTATTTTCCATCCTTATTCCATCTTCGATTTTAGCCGTATCTCCTTCTTTATCAGTATCTTCTTCTTTGTATTTGATTGAATCATCGTTCTCTTCAAATACATACATTTTTTTTTTTAATTCATCACCTTTATATCCTTCGTCTTTAATATATCCGCATTTTTTCAACTGTATCTTCTCATTCTTGATCATTGTTATCTCCATCTTCAATAATAATTACACATTCCACATCTTTATCTTATCCTCCATGAAGATCTCTCATGTTCTTTCTTCCTCTCTCACCAAAATAAAAAAATAGAAACAAGCAGGAAGAAAGTCTATGTAGTTAAAAAACAAGGAATAATGTTACAACGACTGACACTCTTATCTTACTGAACGACATTCTATTAATCAGCTGATTAACAGCCTCCAACAAAGCAAAGTGAAGTAGAGTGGAGGTGGTAAACTTCGCACAACATATATATGTAAGTGGTTATTAATCTAATTTACTATTTTTGGATACCCTTTAACTCCAACAACATTAGACGACGATTAGACACATCTATTTAAGATTTAGCTCATTAATAACCGAATTCTGCAGTCATCCTATGTAACTCAGAGATTGCCACATCAACGAATGAAAAATAACTCTGGGGTGAAAGTATCATGAGGCAACTCAGTGAGACCCTGACCGGGTGCTGTCAGAGGTCAGGATTTGAGTAGTGCACAGACCGAGACTGGAGAGCTGAGCTGATTAGCCGGAAAGGCAAGGGTGAAAGGCTCCTCAGTAGAGGAATTATCGCTCAATAAAAATGAAATATTGTGGAGACTCTTCCTGTTCTTAAACACACTCTCTTTCGATAACTCTTGTATGGAATTACCTTTTCACTGTCAAACGCTGGTTATAACTTTACTTCTGCGGTGATGAACAACAGGAAGTGGCAAACTATTGACATGCACAACCAAACACCACAGTTTTCGAGAGAATTTTGAACATGAAGAACAGTCTTCCTTGCTGGCGATTTCCAATCCGTTAAACCACGAAACCACGGTATCGAAGAGGTACTTCCGAGGGAGCTTTCGCCTCTACGTTTACTGCTGAGCTTCGTGTCCTTCTTCTCTTTCTTACGTACCTTACTAAATATCGCTCTACCTGTCAACACTTCCTCGACACCATCAGGTTCCTCTGAACTTCGTAGTTCAACTAGCCCCACTGTGCCCCTGGTCTCCTACAACTGGACTCACTCTGGGCCGATGAGTCTCGAATTGTGGACCAGGTTGGTCAGTCGGTCAGCTCCGCTTATTACGAAGACAAGGGGCTGAGGTCCAGGGCCGCCACTTTCTGTCAGGCAACGGAGAATCCCCGCCGGAAAGGCCATGCTCAACTCGCCTAATACCTTCCGCTCAAGGCCTTCGCCCGAGAAGCGGGCATGGTAGGTCTCTGTGAAAGCCACGGCCAGCGGAAGGGGATCCGAACGAAGGAGAGGCGCCGGAGACGGACCGCGTGCGTCTCCCCACGTGGGGAGCAGGTCGGGGGTCTCCGCCCTGATTCTAGCTCGAGGACGCGGAGGCGGAGGGCATGGCGGGGTGGGCAAATCCACCAGCTTGCCCACCGAGTTGGTTTGGCCGGACATTTCCGTGGATAGAGGAGGGGCTAGGACACCGGAGGACACGCTGATGGACCGCTGCAGGGAGAGAGGGGAGGCAAAAGTCACTCAATCAGTACGAGATAAAACTTAACCGGTGTTCAAGATAGAGCAGAAAACGAATCAATACAAAACCCTTGTTCTGTGATGGTCATTGTCCAGAACCAATTGGTTGCAGTGGAACGATGACTTTTCGCAAAAATGGTGTGGGGGAGTATCCGAGCGAGCGCCCCTGACTGAGAGTCAAAGGAAATCGAGAATGAAGGTGAGTGCGCCAGGATTGAAGGGACGGCGAGTCGAAAGAGTCGGAGAGCTAAGGAGGAGGTGTGAGTGATATTCAAGTGATTCGCCGCAGGGGGGAGGGAGCAATTAGGTGAGGGAGTACAGCGGATGCGATAGGTGTAGAAGACAATTAAGACGAGTGACCAGTGGAGCGAAGGTGGGAGATGGCAGACCGCAGCGTTTGGTAAAGTAATCAGCACTGTGAAGGTGAAACCGTAGGTATCTCAATTCTCTGTAAACCTTACGCTTTTCTGTTTAACTGTTTATTGTCACCTGTATTACCACAATATTAAAATGTACCGATTCCCATCGTACATGTCACAAAATCCAAATAAACGTTTATTATTATTAAAAAAAGAAACCGTAGGTATCTGGTGGCTGCAGTGGCTGGCTATTTCGCAAGGAGTCAGTGATAAAGGAAGGGGCAGGAAAGTTTCACAGAGAAAACATCCATAACCTAAGCAGCCTTGGGAAGAAGTGTAATGACTGTTGTCTGCTCTCGGTACATTCGCCTATTAATTTACTTCTGGTAGTGTGTATGTGTGGCGTGGGGGGAGTCGACGACTGGGGTAATGAGTAGAAACAATCAAGGTTCATCTTTTTGGAATTTTAATTATTGGTCTAAAGATTTATCTTTTCTACTATGTACTCAAGTGTCATGGCATTATAACACAGAATTTGCCGATCTTGTAAAAAAAATGGGTTACCCGATTGAAAACCGCAAATGCGAACAGCTTTTTAAAATTGATTTTTAGCACTCGAAGACTGATGTTAACTAAACATGACCACCAGCAAAGGAATCTGGCGCGAGAAAATTATACTAAACGAGATGTAATGTACTGCAGCCGAAATTCCGTTCTACAAAGTAATAGTAGTCATGACCTTATTAAGAGATTCCATGCGTGAAATTGAATGTAGTATAATGGTGTACAAAGTTAAGAAAAACTTCTGAGCTACGGTATGTTAATGCGCGGATTCTTTGTGTTTATGCGGCGTACGAACTACAATGAAGTCGGTCACAATTAACAATGTGATGTACCATGCATACACCTCACTTGAGAGCTGCTGTACTGATTAAAAAATCTCAGGAGGGATGCAAGTGATCATTGGCATCGCGTGATATCTTTACAGAAACATCACTTGAAGAAAAGCAAAAACCAGATTCATCTCATGCGATCTGGGAATGCGTCTGGTATCTATGAGCACTGTAGTCTAAGTATGCGTATAAAGAAAGGAAACTGTTCTGCATAAATGAATGAAGTCTAATTTCTCCCGAGGTCAAGCACGCAGATAACTGTAGACTTGTATAATTGGAGAGATTGATGTCTTGTGGGAGAACGAAGCATGTTAGTCAATCAATTTATATTCCAGGAAACCATTGGAAAGATGGACAGAGTAGAGAGTGTTTATTTAATGTTATTGGTGAAAGATTATTTTCCTTTCTATTGGGTTTAATCTACGCTCTTATCTCACTGGAATCGTTGTAATAAACCAGCAGTGCTTCCCTCTTTTTGTTTCTAAGAAATAATAAAGGAAGAATGAATGTGCATACTACATACTAACCTCGGGGCGGCGGGGGATGAGGTCTGGTGTGCAGTCTCGCCCTACTATTTCCGTTTGCTTACCTCGAAGCTCCTATCCGTCGAAGTCCTATTGGTGGGCATCGGCTGCATCACCGGAGGCACCGAGACACCACCAGACTGTGGCAGAGGACTACCCCAGGGATCCTGGTGCTGAGGACGATTGGAAGGATTCTGCTGTTGCTGGCTGGTGCTGGCTCGTGTACGGGCGGGAACGGCGGGTGGAGGGAAGCCGCCCGTGAGTTGACTCAATACGTCCCCACTCGTGCCACCGACCACACCTCCACCACCTAACAAGTCTAGCATGAACAAGTCATCGCTCGGATTGCCACCAGCTGTATAGGGGAGGAGACAAAACAGTTGCAGGAAATTCAAGTAAACGTTTAAATCTCGCAATAATTTGTTCTAGTATCTTTTGGGGTCACATTAAACTTCTACCGATCTAAAAGAAGTCATTTGTACAGTTTATGTAGTGTCTCAGTAGGCTGACCTTGACCTACTTATGATGTGGTAGCCTCTGATTGGCTGACTGACGTACTTATACCGTCACCCCTTAGCAACAGTTCACGGGGCGTTGCAAGGGACAGAAAGGCATAAAGTCATACTACTTATGTCTGAAAAGGCTGTTATACATATTCTATGTTATGAAAGAATAACGCAATACATTCTGCGACTTTGAAGGAATACCGTTATACATTCTCTGGCCCCGAAATAAATACGATATACAGTATATTCTCTTGTCCCGAAAGAGGCCGGCATGCGCTTCCTGCTCTGGAAAAGCAAGTTATGCGTTGTCTATGTAAGGAGCCAATACCTTCTCTTGCTCTGGAAAAGGCAGTTATGCGGTTCTCCAGTACTCTTTCTGGTCCAGTGGTTCAAAACGGACAGTGTATTCATATTAGACAGATAAGTAGGAGAGGAAAAGACATTCTCTTACTATCATTAAATGAAATCACTCTCATTACTTGGAATTACTATACTATAATGGTTATTTTCTCATTTTTACCTACTTGGTCAAAACAAACAGGCAAGTGTTACAAAGGCCAGCAAAACCATGAGTCTCAAACTGGTAGAAGCTACAGTATATATAGTACACTAGGGGAGTTGTATGTAAATAGGCAGTGGTCAAGTAGGCCGTAATCTTAAAGAGTACAGGACCCATTCCACCTAATTACTGAACGGGATTATTAGAAGCATTACCGTAGTTAGGAACAAAAGGAGATCAGTAGTATAAGATCCTGCGAATCTGTGTCATCTGCATAGTAAATACATTCAACCATAACCGTCGTGACGGCCAAAACAGGACTCAGTGAGTTCTATGCATTCGATCCGTTGGCGCGCGACTACATCCAGAGGTGTTTGAACACGTAACGAGAAAAGTCGATTGGTACACTTTCTTTTATACGAACAGAAAAACATTGGTAAATCCTATTCAACCACCATGACTGCTAGTAGAAAAATTTAACACTATTTATTATACTGTACTTCTTATATTGTTTGACGTGTAAATTGTCCGATAAAGATACCATTTCCAAAATATTTGTTAATGCTGATGAATGGTTATGCTGACAATATCAAATATAACAGATTATGTTTCATCTCTTGGACAGAGGCCAATAACATTAAACTGAATGGGAAGATTCAGGAACTCAGGGTATATCAGTTCTCCGAAGAGATGAGCTCTGGCCTTCGCTTTATGTCGGAGACGTTGAAGTTACTCCTTCGCCCTCGGTAAAGCTCCTCGGAGTCACTATCAACGAGATGCTCTCGTGGGAGGACCATGTGAACATCATCGCGAAGGCAAGCAAAATAATGTACACCCTAAGCATCCTGAAACGATCTGGTGCTTCCTCGGGTGATATTGTCCACGTCTACACCTCTCTCATCAAGTCGGTGTTGACCTTATACTGGGCCCCTGTGTGGTACTCCTCTACTACGACAAGGCAGAAGAAGATATTGGAATCTGTCCAAGAGACGGGCTCTCCGCATTATCCTCCCTGACAGACTACGATCGTACCCCCTTTCATCGTGTAATCTCCAACCACCGTGTGACCACCTACACTGTCTCTGACGACGCAAGCAGCCTTCATGCCAATTTGGCCACTAATCAGTACTCATCTCAGAAGTCGCCGCATGAACCACTTTCGAACTCGAACTGAACACTACTGTAAAGCCTTTTTACCTTTATTTTCTGCACTATTTTAGCAGCGCCTGATGTTTGTACCATTAAAACCCCACAATTGCGGGTTTTACAGAAATAAATAATTACTTACTTACTTACATATGTACATTAACCAAAACTAGTACCAGTCGAGTATTCTCAAGGGGGGCGCATACCTTACAACGTAACCAAACACGTCTGGATAATCACGGGACAAATGTCTAAACGCACAGAGCGGTAGTGAAGGCACTGACTGGTGTAATAGTTGAATGCATCGGATATGCCGGTGACGAACACGCAGGATCTCCTACTACCGGGATCGACTGCTAATTTAGTTGTGAATAAACCTAAACCAGGCAGCCAGCAAAGAAATACCTTTTCTGCTTGAATATCGTCCATAAATGTTTCCTGGTAGGTGAAGATTGAAAGCATACGTTCAGACATGCATGCTACAAGTTCGTTTTTGTGCAAGGTGGACACCAAAGTATCAGGATATAATAAACGAAACAGCGAGTGTGTTTTGGTTAAGTGATCTGACACTCAAACAAAGGCTATTATGACTACCTATTATGGCCCCATGCATCCGCCTCGTTATCTCTGAGGTTATCTAAAACAATCTAGATTTGGCGGTTGGCAGATTTGAAAGTGAATGTAATTAATGGTTCGTTATGAAAAATAATTTAACAAATTAATCAATAAATCGATTGTTCTGGTCACTACAATAGGTTTCATGATTAAGTTATACGTACACAAATGTGCCAAATTTTGTCCAAATCAGTATTGCAATGTAAATTTGGAGATATTACGCATATATTGTGTTATAAGTTACAACAATCAATCAATAAATCAAAGATGTGGAATGCAATATGATTGGTGGTCAGTGGTGATTTCACATCAAACACAGGTATAAAAATGACGCAAAGTTTTTTGTAGTCTCAAAAGGATTTAAAAAGACCCTTAAATGGAACCTATAGGAATGAAACGAATCAAAACATGGCGCATCATGTGCCCAGTCATTAAAAGAGAGGGTACCGTGAATTTCAGCTCTCTTTGATTGATGATGGTCTAGAAAGATGTAGCCAGTACACGCATAGACAATTAATATTTACAAGCTATGCATTGTTTCGATGATAATTGTTAGGGATTTACTACCTCTGGTGAAGCAGTTTCCTCCCCCTTCGCCTCGCCAGCTTTTCACAATGATGTGTTCGCCGACGCCCATCTCATGGATGGGGTAGGGTACTGGCCATGAACAGGTCAAGTTGTCCAGTCTTACCGCACCATTTGATTAATGAATACTGGACTCAATCGCCAATCACGTTATATGCTCTAAGTCATTTTGCACTTACAGAATATCTAAAACTCCTTTACTCGCTAGTGCACAGCACTCTACTGACGTCACTTTCTCCAAACAGCTGCGCGTAACCTCATTTTCGAGCTGCCAATACTGACATACTCCCATAGCCGGTTAGCCAAGCTAACTTCCGCTATACAGAGCAATATCCGATTCTGTGTTGGTGTTCAGTACGATGTGCGTACGTGTAATAATGGTCAATAGCCAAGCCACACATTCGACCCACAATAGCTGTCAACTTCACAACTGATGACTGACCGCTTTCACTAGAACAGGATGTGTGATAAGAGAGTGTTATTCCGAGATAGTGAATTTATTCATCATCGTTGTTACCCTAGCCGGAGTACCATGGGGGCACTCATAGGAATGTCCTCCTATTCCGACTGTTACTGTCTTCACGTCCTCTAACTAATTTGACAATGTCTTCTCCACTCTAATTCTTAAAGTAATCTATTGAGAGTTGAGGGCGATGGAGGTGATCGAGGAGGATGATATCCGTGAAGTCTGCGTGCTGACGGACAGCCAGGTGATGGTGAAGTGGTTGAAGAATGGGAAGGTGACAGCATGAAGGAGTTGGGAAAGAGGCAAGCTAGTCAGAGTTAGTGAGGGAAGTATGGTGCTCATCCATGCCCACAAAGGCATTGACGACAATGAATAGGCGGATAGAGTGGCGAATGAGGCGATGAGCATAGGGGTGTGTGGAGACCGCCAAGAGAAGGATCTATGGTGAAGTGAGGTGGAGACCGAAGCTGGATAAAAGGCCTAAGATAGTTTATGAGATGAAGGTGAGAAGGCTGGAGAGAGATATGTATATGAAGGAGCAAGTGGTTTCGGCCCAATAAAGAATTGTCAAGTTGCAGGAAGCGAAGGATCATTATGGTTGATGTGCTCAGTGTAGAGGGATGCGAGGAGGGTATGCGGGAGGATGGCACAGAGTCTCTGGCGGACAAGGAAGGTAGTTTTTTGTTTTGTTTTGTTACCCGGTCCCTTCCGGAGGATGGGGGGGGCGCGGCCGCCGAGACCCAGCAACCGGGCAACTCCCCGTGGTCGCCTCCATAGGTCGAGAAGGTTCGCCGTCTCACCAAAGATGGCAAGCCAGAGGCCTGAAGCTGAGGGGCAAGGGAGAAGAAGGTGAGAAAGGTCCTGCGGGCCTTCACCACAGGAAGGGCAAGTGGGGGAATCGGTCAGGCTGATCCGATGGAGGTAAGATGCAAGGGATGTGGAGTGCCCGTTGCAGCGAAGGGATGTCGGTAACTGAGACGCCTCCCCCGCCAGCTGGTCTGCCATCTCACTTCCCTCGATGTTACAATGACTGGGAACCCACTAGAAGACAACTTAAGTCCCCGATAAGGCCATCCGGGAGTGATCAACAGAGCCGTCCTCCATCTCCGTCATATTCCTCCTGTGGAAAATCCCTTCAGGACCTCCCTCACCTTGTTCTGCACTCCCCAGTTCTTTCCACTCTCCGCCGCCTCTCCAATCTTGGTGCCTGTCCTCACCTTTTTGACTTCCAGTGGCCCGTGGTTAGCATTGTTCGTATACTGCACTTCGGCACGCGATATATACAGCATAACTGCCGCCTACATCATTCTGGAAGGGACTGAATAATACCGCCACCGCGTCTGATATAGCGATATGTGGGCGTGGGTGTCTACTGTCTGCAGGGTACGCTGGGCTTATGTCTCTTTTGTAACGTAGTCAGTGCAGGTACAGCCTGCGCTTTTTTTAGGAATGTCCTGCGTTATGCGTTTATTATTTTCAATTCTTTTTTTTTTCTGCGTTATTTTTGCATTTGGTCCACTGTTTGTACGACCTTAAACTGTAGCAAAAGCACCCTGATCATGCACCAATAGTGACGAGCAGGCTATGAAAGACGAACTACAGTGGGCGTGGTAGAGCGCAATTTCCTCAAAAACTATCGGTCTAATAAAATTAATGTTTCCTGATTCCGAAATAGCAAACCACTTTTCATGTGGCCGACAAAAACAGGTATTCCACCTTATTTACAGGCGCCTATACGGATGTAGGCAAGAAATTAAGAGAGAAAATAGTTACTGGAGGTTGTTTTCTTCACACAATAGCCAACGCAAACCGAATTACATTCTCTGCAGAGATTCCAGGACTACAGTAGACCCGGCAGAAGACGTTTTTGAAGTGTGCTCCCTTCAAAACGAAAAAGAAATATACAGTTTAAAATTATTCTGAATCATTTAGTCCCTTGTTATAGCACTGTAATTCGATCGATTTTATTGATTTTTCGACGTTTCGAAGAAAATGCCCATTTTGTAGAGGAAAGGCGTATAGCTGTTCAAGGGCTCCAGTTTTAAAATCCCAAAGAAGAACAATTAACACTATTCCTTGACTGGTTGTTTTTATTTTACAACATATAAAATTCCTAGCCTGCGTTATTTTGCTTTATTAGCCTTATTAATTTCGAATTCCAAATGGGCTGTACCAGCAGCACTGATCGTACTGTCTATTCGCTTTGGGCAGACCTACCAGGGCGTGGGTAAAGAAAGATCTTTTGTGCATATATTTGCAGGCACTTACCTTCATTGGTGGAAGCATGAAAGAGGAATTGACTTATCGTTATGGTGTTGACCAAAAATTAA
>JAUYWV010152256.1:0-10041 GCA_032274565.1 Nematoplana nigrocapitula
AATTTTCAAATTTTGAATTGAAGATGTAATAGCTTCCCATCTTATTGAATCTAAAAGCTAAATGCCACGAATTAGACTTCAATTTGAAGCCCACACAACATAGATATCTCCTTTCAAACAAAAGATATAGCTTTTTTTTAAATCGGCTATTTCTATGAATCATAACAGAAAACCAATAATTTCTAATGTTCACAAGTGCGATTATGGCAGCAATGAGAAACGTCCATCAATTTTTATCACATTAATTATCACTTAGTGTAATAGTTCAACTTTTTAATGTTGATAACATTCCGTTTCCCGAATATCGACTTCATGCCTTGACCATCTACTGTGACCTTGCACATTGTCACTTCTTGATGGTCTTCATGTGAACGCTTTCTTCCGAGGGCCAAAGCCGTACTATAACCTTTACGATAACGGCTTCTGTGGAACGATAATATATCTAAATTGAGTCCTGTAATTGTTTAAATTTCGGCGTCTTATGGGCCATTCTGATGAAGTAAATTCATGCCAGCAACCCGTATATAATATTTTCTATAGGACTTGCTCAGATGGCAAGTTGCTGACAGTCGCTTCATGAGATTTCCTAGCTTGTCTCCCACAAGAGCTTTCGAAGAGACATTATACCAGATTTGGTAAACACAGGAAACAAAGTAATTTTATTTTGTTTCAGTTGGAAGAAGAGCAAGATATCTCATGAATTTTAAACATTCTCTATGTTAAGCATATTCACTTAATAAAATATAATGAGTTAAGTATTAAAAAAGAAAAATCAATTTAGTCAGACATAAAACTAATAAAACCAGCACGACAACTTACCTCTAAGTGGTAAGATTTCCAAATAAATATTATCAAAGTTTAATTAAATATTATTTAATAAACTGGATGGTAGGGAGACGTCTTAAAAGTAATGTATAATAGCACTATCGATTAGAAATTGTGGATATAATTGTAGAAATTAGAATTAGATCTGTAGATTTCTAATCCATAATGCTATATTGTTTGTTCCTTATAAAACCTGTTATATTCAGTGGTTGTCTTTTACTGATTTCAACGAGACACACATAAGAAATTAATAAAAAAAGCTATGTCAACTGAGAAAAACATTGGCAATTCACAAGTGTTTTAATCAGCTGAATTTTTGCCAACCAAGTCATTCCTGTGTGCTAATAGCAACATATTTTTAACACGATAGCTGCAGGCATACCGCTGCTGGCAGATTTCACGAATTTACGCTATAGCCGATAACAGTCGTATCATATCTAGCGTATTGATTAAAATCTGTGGGAGCCAACAACCTGGATCCCACACTTCTTGGACATTCGTGCCGTTACACACAATCATTGTGCCGCGTGGCATATATTACTACAGAAAAGGTACAATAGTTGCAAAAGACTTTCACTCCACGAAAATCAATTCAGACATTTAAAGTTGCGGAATAGAAATTCCAGTCTACTTTGCTAAGAAGCCCGCACTATAGACGATTAAAAATTGCCTCAACAGTCACCTGAACAATAAATGAAAACAGAGAAGTGTGGCCATTTGCTTTAGCGATATAATATTATCAGGTTGAGAAGATTCTAACTGCCAACAAGCATTCTAAACAAGCAGATTAAAAAGCTATTTAATAGTTATAGTAAAAAAAGTATTAAAAATTCAGAGTTTCGAATCTATGGCTTGAAAATAGCAAAATTAAACTTTGGCAAAACATTCACAGCATTGTATGTATGGGAGGGGTTCAGTTTGTTTTCTGCCAGAGAGAATATCTTCTCTCCTTAAACACTTTTTTCAAATAGAGCTAAATATATGATTTTCGAAAGAGCCAGCTAATTTCGCATATATATATATATACACACTGTTTAAATTTAACCATCCTAGTTGTGATGAAATTAATAAAATAATTAAATAAGTTCGTCAAAGAAGAATCAAAACAATAATTCAACAAACTAATCCATCTGGAAAGAACAGCTTTCGTCAATAAAATCGATCTGGTCGGTAACCCACCTAAACCTTCGCTTTTCGAGTTGTAGGGTCACGATCCGGTCGGTACCCCACCTAAACCTCCGCTTTTCGAATTGTAGGGTCGCGATCTAGTCGGTATCCAGCTTAAACCTCCGCTTTTCGAATTGAACGGTCCTAATCCGGTCGGTATCTCCAATAAAACCTCTACCATTTGAGTTGTAGGGTCGCGATCTGGTCGGTACCCCAATTAAACCTCCACTATTTGAGTTGCAGAGTCGCCATCTGGTCGGTACCCCCAGTTAAACCTCCACCATTTGATTTGTAGGGTCGCGATCTGGTCGATATCCAGCTGAAACCTCCGCTTTTCGAAAAACAGGGTCGCCATCTGGACGGTACCCCCCAATTAAACCTCCACCATTTGAGTTGTAGGGTCGCGATCTGGTCGGTATCCAGCTGAAACCTCCGCTCTTCGAAATACAGGGTCGCAATCTGGTCGGTACCCCCAATTAAACCTCCGACATTTGAGTTGTTGGGTCGCGATCTGGTCTGTACCCAGCTTAAACCTCCGCTTTTCGAAATACAGGGTCGCCATCTGGTCGGTACCCTCAATTAAGCCTCCACCATTTGAGTTGTAGGGTCGCGAGCTGGTCGGTACCCAGCTTAAACTTCCGCTTTTCGAAATACAGGGTCGAGATCCGGTCGGTATCCCCCCACCTAAACCTCAGCTTTTCGAGTTGTATGGTTGCGATCTGCTCGGTACCCCCACCTAAACCTCAGCTTTTCGAGTTGTATGGTTGCAATCTGGTCGGTACCCCAACTAAACCTCAGCTTTTCGAGTTGTATGGTTGCGATCTGGTCGGTACCCCTACCTAAACCTCAGCTTTTCGAGCTGTATGGTTGCGATCTGGTCGGTACCCCACCTAAACCTCAGCTTTTCGAGCTGTATGGTTGCGATCTGGTCGGTATCCCCACCTAAACCTCAGCTTTTCGAGTTATATGGTTGCGATCTGGTCGGTACCCCCACCTAAACCTAAGCTTTTCGAGTTGTATGGTTGCGATCTGGTCGGTACCCCCACCTAAACCTCAGCTTTTCGAGTTGTATGGTTGCGATCTGGTCGGTACCCCACCTAAACCTCAGCTTTTCGAGTTGTATGGTTGCGATCTGGTTGGTACCCCACCTAAACCTCAGCTTTTCGAGTTGGGATCAGATTAGTATTTCACCGAGAAACCTTATCCAGTAGAGTTATATAAATAGTCAATAGAAACAATGACAGATAGGGCGTATTGCCTTTTCAATAGCAACATCCATAGTGCAGTTTTGCCACTGAAGAAAACAGTTGATGAGGCTCATCGAGAGAAAATATGCGTGAAAAAATTAATTAGAAAAAAATGGTACATCAAAAGCATACGCGCCGACTGAGTTGTGTCAACTATGCTGTGTAAGCACACTATTAGCTCGCAAGTTTTTTTCTTAGATTATAGGCTGGCTCGGGGTGAACGAAGAGGCAAGTGTGTGGAAGCTAGGACGAGCGAATGTCAAGTGAACAAGCGGGAATGAGAGAAGAGCAGGGCACACGGCGTCCGTCGCCAAGTTAAACACACTCAAAGAGTGTGAGTGTGGGAGCGCTGAGGAGGAACGAAAATCAATGACGTTTGTAACCCAACACCACGAAACGGAACATCCAGTGTGAAAGATGCATAAAAATATGATACAAGTTTTCTTTTTCTTCTAACACACAGCCAGTGTCATTTGTCAGTCAGTGTCATTCTCTCCAGCGTGTCTGTCCCCACGAGGTGCGTTATAATTGTATTTTGAAGACAATCAACTTATTTTTCCATTTCTGCAAAAATTCTGTAAACACGATTTATACTGTGCATCAAAGGCGGAAATATCCCGGTGGGCCCAACTGTAACAACGGGACCCCATACCTGTATATCAACAAAAATCAGTAAAATGTATAATATGTTTCCAGGTCACCTAAAAAATTCCAGACTTTTCCAGACAGCGTACGAACCCTGTACATCGTAAATGATGTATAAACAGTATGTACAAACAGGAGACTATACTACAATTAAAATTTTGGCGGCACAAAAATCAATTGAATAAGCTACTGCATAAGCTCTTCGTCAAGCTTGACTCAAAATATAAGTACCGTATATTATTAAAATCAATGGTTCTTACCAATCGATGGGCTTACTGAGAACTGTGTTGATGCTAAAATCGATGAAAGATTTCGAAAACTAGCGTTCAGTGTGTTGAAGTTAGACTGAACCAAAGAGGTTGGAATAAGTATACTAGAGTAGACACACGCGACAAAACATGTAATTTCGCTTTGCGGGTGTTTGATAGGCAAAAATCGCAGAAGGCTAATATTTATTTTCGGTTAATCTTTTGCAAAATGGCAACTAGCTGCTACAAACTGTACAGACAGACAAAATGAAACGAGAATGTGTTCTAGCATTGTATTGGAAAATTAATCACTGACCTGCATACCTACCAAAGAGTTTTGATGCCTACTAAAATCTACTGCCATTTTTAAAACAGAAAATCGTCGCATCTGATTGGCCGATAGAGAAATCAATCAAATTACACCGAAATTTTTTATCTTCAAATGAAGATGTTT
The DNA here is from genome assembly GCA_032274565.1 of Nematoplana nigrocapitula. Lineage (NCBI taxonomy): Eukaryota > Metazoa > Platyhelminthes > Proseriata > Nematoplanidae > Nematoplana > Nematoplana nigrocapitula. The sequence goes on from JAUYWV010152256.1 coordinate 4,587, forward strand.
ACTCTACTATACGTTTTAGAACCTCTCTGACTAGAGCAGTCACGTTTATGTAGAAATATGTATACTGTACCCCTCTATTGGTATATATGTCGAATGAAGCTTGACGGTGAGTTTAATAATGTTATTTGACGTTCAATTTGAATATTTTTTCTCTATTTAGATCAATATTGCTCCGTACAAATAGATAATAATATTTTTGAAAGCAGTTATAATGTATATGAATGGGGAGATGCGAAAGGGTAATACCTCCGAATTGATCTGACCAAGGCAACATAGGCGCAGATGGAGAACGTATATTGGCATCTTGTATAATATCATCAACATTTCAACCAGAATCAGACTGCTCAGATGCTGCAGTATGTACATCCAGCGCTGCTGTGTATGGGTGCGAAAGATGAACAATCAGCAAGGTCACACAGGCTGCAGAAATTTGGTGGTTTCTAAGGAGGATGTTAAAGGCCTTGTCGTAAGTGACAGTGAAAAGGGGCATTGTAGTCCGGTTAGACAAAGGTTATCATTGAAAAACAACAATTCGAGAGTAGATCTGGTTGGGATCGTCAGAAGACTGCACAGGAGAGGGAGCAAGGGATAGCAACGTCTAAAAATTATTGATTGATTAATTGATTGAATAGTGAAGACTGTGGAGTCGTTGTTACCCATATGCTAATTAGACAAAGTCTGTAACCGAAACTGAGTTGGTTCATCGATGTGTCGACATTTTTTCTAAAACCAAACCAGTGGAAAAATTCTGAGACAACCTAAAAAATTACTATTTAATGAAACTGACTCAATAGTTTCGATACAAATGCATATTATGTACGTTGAAAACTCAAACCGTACATATCTCAATTTCTAAGATTACCAACCCCCCCCCCTCTACCAGCCCTGTCTACAGTCAAGTTAAATTGATTCTCAATTAAATGGCCGTTCTGTCCCTTGCGGAAAACAAAACGGAGCAAGCAAGTATTAGGGACTGCAGGGGTAAATGGCTGGATTCCGAAGTTCCACTAAGTAACAGAGGAATGGATTTACTATCCACGCTATACACACACACATAGTATAGTAGATTCAAAGTGACTCTTCTGGCTAGAACGCATGTCATTTACTGTCCAAGATCCCCTGGAGACATATCCAAACACTGCGCAGACATACGGAAGATGTCACTTCCAGCCGTTGATCAAATAAAACTACGGTAATTATTAAATTGAAAAACACTTTAATTTTCGAATTAACTATGTAGACGTCGACATTCTACAGACTTAAATCGATATTTCCATCTCAGTTTTTTTAATTTGAAAAGCTACGTATAACTGCGTCATTTGGTTGTAAACGAAGAAATAAAGAAATTTGCGCAAAGATGCTGGGGACAAGGCGTCAGATTATTTTGCCGATAGGTATCTTCTTCTTCTTCTTGATGCCAGGCGTTATGCCTGCGAGGCCCTCAGACAAAGCTTGCGAGCCTTGATCCTTTCTATAGGCAGAGCCCTGTGGCAAGTTGGTTCGCTCCCAGGACCTCCGGCTCAATGAGTGGGCCCCCAAAGTATGCATTGTGGGGAGAAGACGATCAGGTATCCGGTAACAAACCAGAATTAGATCTTTACGCAATAACTTTGCTTATTGGAGCACAACGGGACAGTGTGTGCACGAATCAAGAATGCGCTCGTCGATCTGTGGTCAACAGCCAAACTGTATGCAGCGCCACTGCACTGCACTTGTGCGTATTTGCTTGGACTGCAGACAGATTTCAACACTTGACAAGCACAGTCCCTACTATTTTTATAAAAAGACTCATAAAACGAATCCTGTGACACCCCTATTAGCCCAGTCATTTAAAGAGTGGGTACCGAAAATTGCAGCTCTTTCCTGATGGTCTAACTCTAGGAGGCGATAGCGAACACAAACAGAGACAATTATCTCACCGATTTTCTCTTTTCAGTTTTTGTCTATTTTTACAATTCTATTCGCATTTTAAAACAACAAAATACGAAATCTAATATTATTCAAAAATAGACTATACTGATATAAAACGACTGTACATGCTCAAACGACGCTATCTGACACTCTGGTTGGAAATGCGACCTTTTCCTGGGCAATGTTTGCTCCTATATATTGTACATATAAACGGCATATATATTGTACGTCCCTCAAGTTGCCACTGGAGAGGTGCCAGCTTGAAAGATTCTCAGACAAGCACAGTGTTATTTCTCCTTCACCCTTTTCATATAGAACACTTTTAGATGCCCTTCTCACGAAGGTTTAACAGGGAGAGAGAGGGGCGTCGGGAAGGAAGGATATATAGTCGTCTGATCATCGTGGACAATCCTCCCAGCTGGCACTCCATTTCACAGTGTGGCCCGGCTATGTATACGCACAACTGGAGCAGTCATATTTGATTAAAAACCCTGTGTTGCATGTAGAATGCATTCAAATAGTGTCAAATTTTCTGATCGCCAACACCGGATCATTTATATCGACAATTCTATATGCGCTCAACGGCGTAGCTAAAACAAAGCAGCTTGGATAAATTCTGGTTGCATTCAACTGCCAAAAAACTATACATAAAAATAAAAATTTCAGTAATATGCCACTATTGATACTCAGATAAAGGCTAGAATATTTGAAGAAGAGTATAGCTCTATCATATTGCTCATTTTCTGAGCTTTCATTTGATGCCTCATTCATCTCTGCTTAGCACAAAACCCTCATACGAACGTTATCGTTATTTTTCGACGAAAGATTTTAATCTTTCCAAAGAAAAGGTTTTATTACCACTTGGAGGGCTCAGTCATATTCAGTATCAGAGTATCGAATAACACAATATTCGGCAAATATTGCCAGGAAAACATGGTGGATGTGCCTTACTCTCCAGCTTGTTTCTCTCTTCAGTTCTCATCGCCTTTCCTCGGTTCAAATTCGACCCCACATCGTCAAACCTTCCGCCAGCTCCCGATGAAGACTAGTTTTCTCCCTTTTCATTCCCTTTCGAGATCTCACTCTCTCTCCCACATACACACACCTTTTCTCTCCTCTCACTTTCCATTTTTCCTACTCTTTCCCTCATTTTCTCTTTCTTTCCCTTTCTCTCTCTTTTTCTACTATTCTATCATCCTCTTTCTTTCCTTTCTTCCATTTTCTGTTTTCTCTCCCTATCGAGATCTCTCCCAAACACACACACTCACAACATTTTTCTCTCATCTTTCTCTCCTTTTCTCTTTCTTTCCCTTTCTCCTCTCTTTCCTATTCTCTGTTTTTTTACTATTCTCTCACTTTCTTTCTGTACCACTTTCTCTCATTCTTCCCATTCTCTGTTTCTCTCTCTCTCTGTTTTTATCGCTGTCCATCTCTTTCTCCCATTATCTCTCTTTCCCAATCTTTATATACTATTTTCTTTCTAGCCCTCAATCTCTCCTCTCTTGCTTTTCCATTCTCTCTCTTTCTACCATTCTCTATCTTTCTCTCCCATATCATTTCTTTCTCTTTCTCCTCTCTTCTCATTCTCTCTTTTTCCCTCTCTTTAGCATTTTCTCTCTATGTCTTTCCCATTCTCTTTATTTCTCACTCTCCTATTTCTTTTTCATTAGGTTTCTTTCTCTTTATCTCACTCTCCACCTCTCAGAACGGCTATCCTTCCATATCAACTAACACATTTCTTCTCTCACACTCACACTAAGAGCTTTCTATTGCCATCGTATATAGGCAGCTCACTCCTCTGCGGTGAGTCTCCTCAGGGCATCCCTCATATTATATTTATGGAATGGATCACATCGAGAATAAAGCGCCGAATGCCAGCCCTCACCCACTGCCTGTCAACCAAGTGTCAGCGACCCAGCCACCAGCGATCGGGCCCAGAGTAACACCGGCCCCTTTTCCACCCCTGATCACCTTTCGGTTTTACGTACCCACGCTTCGTTTGACTTTCCCTCAAACGATAAGTACTACGTGTATATTAGGCAGCTCCACATTCGGCAAATCGTTACACTGACAATTCAATGTTTGCCGGGAACCGTCACCAATGAAAAACCAAAAGTTCGCTCGCTTTTGCCGGATTAAATTGGGATTAGAGAAAACAGAAAACCTCCTACACAGCTCGGAATGGATAATTTCTGTCCCCTTTGCTGTTTATTGGCTGGAAGACAAGACGCTATAGGGTCATAAACTAACTGTTTCTCTTACCCTCCCCCAACATACACTCGCCCTGTCCTTCCCTCTCACCCTTTATTACGACAGAAGTTTGTGCTGAAAATATCGAGTTTTATTATTCACTGAAGCGCAAAAAACAGCACCCCTACTGAACCCAGAAGTTTATAACTGAAATGATTACATTTATATAGTTTAATAGACAGTGGCCTTCCGGCCTACATTGATAACCCCGAAGAGGCCCTTTAAGGTTCCAAAGAGGATCAATACACTGGTGAAACTCAAAGGTAAGGCGTTTTAATTTTATAATTACCAGAGTAAACAAAACAACTCCTCTGCGGCGATGTAATCGAAATCGACCAATGAAAGTTAGCCATTGATTTTTACTGGAGCTAATGCAGTTTGTACCCGCTTCAAATTTACCGCCATTACTTCGGATGTTTTGATTGGTCAATTAAATGGCGGTAAATTTGAATTGAGGTTAGATGAAGTGAAATACTAAATTAATTTGCACGTATTATAATGATTGAGAATTGAAAACAAGATGGATACAAAAAGACTTCAATCCAATTTTAATAAATAAAACAAATTAAATAATACATAAAACAAAATCGTAAATATCTCAGCAAATAATTGAATGATGACATCAAATTTGAGATGAAGGTTTTTGTAAAGTCATAATGACGTGTACCAAAATTGAAGTGAATCCGTATGAATCTGTTAGGGGGTACACACTGCATTAACTATGACTGGTATTAAACTATGGAGTTATAAGCAGAGAATGAACTTTCGCCATACCGTTTATTCCAACAGTCCGGATGTCGTTTCTCTATGGACCAAAGTGTATTTGCACAAACGCGCGCGCGCGCACACACACACACATATATATATATATATACACTTTCGGTGTAGTATATTTCCGAAAACAACTCTATTCTTTCTTTATTTCTCTTTCTACCACAAAAAGAGGTAACTGGTAGGATTCTTAATTGACCGAATTTGAGAATCGAAAAACTCGAATGAAAACGGCCTGTTGCACCACTTTCGTTCTGATAAGATAGAAAACACGCGCGGTAAGGTTAAAATACAAAAGCTTAACCCTACCCATACCGGGCTATTTAACGCAGCCAGGTACCGAGGGGGGGGGCGCCCCTATTGAAATCTAATTTAGGAGTATGCTATAGTGATGAAAATTGGCACCTAATTAAATCAAAATGATCTACAGATGACTTTGCATTTAAAAGTTTATTTTTTCAATTTTTCAATTTTAATCGAAATAATTAACTACATAATAAAGTACTGAGTGTCTGAATATTAT
>JAUYWV010152267.1:0-10040 GCA_032274565.1 Nematoplana nigrocapitula
CGTCGATCGCCGAGAGACCCGGGAAGTTGATTGCCATTTCGGCCCGTCCACGTTGTGGGCGGGGTCCAGACCACCACTGAGAGGCGGCAATCGTTGGTCCAGCTTGTGCGTCCTCGTCCCCTCCTTCGTCATACTACTAAGTGTCAACTGAAACCAATCTCTAAATCTTGAAGATCGTCCTCTTAGTAATCTTTAAGAATCCGTAAGCTAAACTTTCAGCATTGCTACATGCTATGCTACTATGAGAGTAGTATAATATTGCGTGAAATACAAATGGAAACTTTATCAGAAATGACAGCTTAAATCGTTAACACCTAATAAACGACGACGCATCTATATAAATAATGTTTATCTAAAATGGAAATATTCACGCATAATAGAGTCCTAACTGCTCCCAGCCCTACTTCATGGCCATATAAAGTAATACCGTTTATTGTTGAGTCATTGCTTATAAAGTTTCTCCCTCGCCCTTTTACACAGACTGATTTCGCCGGGCAGCACCAGCCACAACTCATAGGCCATCAGGTGCAGCAGAAGCCGGCGTCCCTCGGACAGACGTGGAGCAATGTTGGCGCCGTGAACATCAATCTGGACTCGTTGGTCCAACGGCCTCAGCAGCAGGCACAGCCTTCCCTCATCCAACTGCAACAGCAGCGCGGGGGGACGCCCGGAGGAAGACCCGCGGGGACGGCTTTCAGCACTGCCCAGCCGGCTCAACGTGAGTGCAGTGCGGTGCATGTCTCAGACATTTCGGATTCACGGAAGTTGGGGGGGGGGAGTTGGGGGCTGTCGTCTTTAATGATGCTGGAATTCACTGTTCTTCTCATACACAAATATGTGGACCATTATGGACCATAAACGACAACTTGCCCCTCTGGACGCGTACCATTTTGGTTTGTATAGCTCATCCAGATATGCGTAGAGGCAAGGATTGTCGTGACAGCCGCCCAAGGGCCACCTGTAACGTCGAGCCTATCACTGTGTGTGTGTGTGTGTGTGTGTGTGTGTGTGTGTGTGCATGCCCTACGAGACTCACAATCCGTGCAGTTTATTTACACTGAGGAAGGGAGCCCCCTACGAGTGTGTAGTTCGCTCATCCTTACTGGCATAATCATCGGTCGACTTGAGGAGTGAGCCCGAACAACCTTGACAGGTCCCACAGCATAAGTGGTTGGTCACAGTTTCCCGTTTTACTTAAGTGTTCTGATCGAGCTAACTCAAGCACGGGTGGCAGCACCGCTCAAGTTGTGCCGGACCAAGTAACTTTCGCCGCCCACTGAAGTGACCCACAACTCACCTTATGAGATGGTAAATTTGGGAAGCATTACTGAGTAGTGGATGATTTCACCTCATCCCACGTAGCTTCGAGAGAAAAGATGGCTTCGAGGAGTGTCTGTGAGAATTGCGATTTATCTTCCAAGTAATTAAGACGTGAATAGACGATCCCAACTTATTTGGTACGATATCTACCCTGATGACTGCGTCCTAGACCTTAAGTCAACCACTCTCCCTCCTTGTCTCTTTTAGGCCTCACCCTTCCCCCAAAGTCACGTGCTAAGGGGGTCCGCCGCCCAGCTCCCCAGGCCAGCCAATCTCGGCCCCCACTGCTTCTGTGTTATGTGAAAGTTGAACTTTTTGTTAATTGCGACCACCCTACTGAGGCGCATAATGCCGTAGAAAGTTTGGGTATCGCTTGGGTGAGGGCTGGTGTCTACCTCTGGTACATAGGTTAATCACACAGCCTCATCTGGGTGATAATAAACGGCTTAGCATCCCTTCTGAGACACTGTATGCCCAAGTGAGGTGTCTTGGATAACAACATCAAGAAGAAGAAGAAGAGCATCAGCCACAGTCGTTCCTGGCGGCCTATGGCAGTATTGTCATTCCGTCAGCCGATCCGATGTGACCGTAGGACCTGGCTCACTGACTCCAGAGGCGCGCTGGACGGAACGCGCCTGGAGGTGTTCGGAAGTCGTCCCCCTGGCGGTGCTCGTAAGGGCGCCGGCTCTGGCAAGTATGTTTGCCCGTCACTCTCCCGCCTTCTCTGACTCCGGAGTTGGCGGACGCGACGGTGACGGGTTGGCCGCAGCAGTAGCAGCCACGAGGAAGGCAGTTCATCTTATTGATGAACTGTATCTGCTCAGCGTCATGATATGCTGGGACAACTAGGACATGACTTTTAGATGCCTTGCATGTCATCTAAGAACAAGCGGAAGGTAAGGATGCCAGTGAGGAAAGACAAGACCAGCTGGACATTGGATGGGATTGTGCAGGAAAGAAGCATACAGACTTTAAATGGAAAGATGTACAATGTTTCGTCTCTCCCCTGCTTACCTTGCGTGTTTCCTTTGCAGTACTCGACACTGTCACGTAAATTTATCGAAGTGATGGGCGACTATAACCAGGCCCAGGTAGCTTACCGGGACGCGTGCAAGAATCGCATCAAGCGGCAAATGGAAATTGGTATATTGATGACGCCCGATCATCGACGCACGTTGTGTTGTCTAAATGTTGTCTGTTTGTCTGTCGTGTATTTTTCGTTGTTGTATTGTGCGCTGATTTATTCGTGTATATAGCCTGGCGGACATCTGTGACAGTCTGATAATACATATTATCTTTCCAACAACTCCCCTTTATCGTATAGCAGTTGACTATGGTGGAGGCAATGAATAAATTCAATTTTTAATTATGTGCATAAAATTTGCCCCTGTTTGGTTGTTCAGCCGCTTCTGAAGAGATAAATTTGTGCGCATTGAATACTTAACCACCTCTTTCTCCTGCCTCCCTCCTTCTCATCCGATCGAGCGACAATGCGTCCGTTGTATATGATCGGTCGTCTGACTGTGGCGGAAGCGGAGGGGGAAGAAATGTTATATTTATGACAGTCAGTGCCGCGAAATCATCAGAGCATCGTCGGTTGCGGCAGCAAAATGGTCACACATTGCCAAACTGGAAATGCTGAATCATTGAAAAATAACCAGCGATTTGAACGACAAAGTTATTTTTTATATTATTCCCCCCTCTCCCTTTTTCTCACCTGCGCCGCTTTCTCTAAGTTTGTTCCCCAACGTCATTTTCTCCGATTTGCACTCCAGGTACCACTTACTATAATTTAGTCCAAATACAACGATCAACTGATCAATGTCAACTCTGAGCTTTTTCCTGATTCAGCATTTCCGGTTCACGTACTTGCTGTATGATCTATATTTATTCGTTTCAACTACACTGTTGTCTCTCCATCTCTCCGGAGATGTGTTATACGTGTATATATGTATTTATTTGTTGTCTGTATGTTCCACTTGTTATGCCTCCCTCTTCTTCTCTGTGTGCACACTCCGTTTTGTTTTATTTTCGTTCATCCAGCACGCTACCCTCTCCCGTAAATTTCTTGAGGTCATGTCAGACTACAACGCCCATCAGCTTGCTTTTCGGGACAAGTGCAAATCCAGAATCCAAAGACAGTTTGATATTGGTAAGCCCCGTCTGATTTCTCTGCTAGATGTGTTTGCTCAGGTGTGCACTTGATGCCAGGAGGACGGACTATTTTGCATTAGGTCAGAAAAGGGGACAGAAGGAATGCTTTGTTATTGTAGTCAAATGCCTCGACGCTGTTTAGGTTCAAGGTAGGAGAACGCAAGCACCCCACCCGATATTGATGTCGACATCCAATAACTAGGGAAAATGTGATTCTCAGAGTGGCATTAGCCTTAGAACACGTGAGGAAAATTAGGTAGGTGATACCGAGAAGGTAGGGAGACGAAGAAGAAGAGAGATAGAGAACTAAATGGAATTGGAAGGGGAAAGGGAAGAGAGAGATATAACGCGACGAGAACGTGAGCCTGGGGAGACAGGAGAATGGCGAGAGGGGGAAGGTCTGGCAGTGATTTATATATACTGTATAAATATGATCAAAGATTCTACCAGAGCCAGATTTTCATATAATAGAACAACAGCAAGCAGCTGGAGGCTAAGGTGGATTCCTTCTGTTCACCTTGACTATGGCTATCCTGAGAGTAGTAGATAGTGAGTGAGCGCTGTCATGGATAACCTCAAGAGCAGGTGGTGTAATCCCAGGTTTTAGTACTTGGATGGTTGAATGGATGACTGCAGTGATCGTGCCATACCACCAGTGCTATTGTGGCTGCCAGCGGAAAGTGGAGCTATAATCAATGCTGACTGACTCCGGGTTTACTGGCACTGAAACTTGGAAATTGCGGCTTCCTCCTTGATTAAATTTCGCAGAAGACCTTTCATTATGCGGGAGAGGAAGGAGGAGTGAATTGATGTGTCGAGTTGACATTCTCTGAGTATGGGTATGCACAACTCAACTCGCTGGTTTTGTTTTAATTGACTGCGCTTTGGCGCTTCAAAATTAGCCCCTAACGGAAACGGAAATTCTCTGGAGATTCCGAGATATTCGTATTTCTCTGTTACACGGGTTGACAGTAATGATTTTTGTGTATTTTCATGATTAAACAAAGCATAACAAATATCAAGACCAAGAATAACTGTCATTCTTTGTGTTGTATATATATTCCAAATCGCAGAGACGCTGGTCGGTTTAATTACCATTGTGTTTTGGAGAAATACTCCAGACCTTTCTTGAGGTTAAGTCACAGCAGCTCTAGCACAGTAAATGGGTCGAAGAGCGTAGACGACAGATTGACCAGAGAGAGCACGCAAGAGACAGAGGGAGTGAGACAGATGATTGGCAGTGTGTTATATTGGAGGAAAGAACAGAATATTTGCGAGACCTGAGAGAGAGAAAGTGTGTAATAGGAGAAATAGGGAGTGAGGTAAGAGTTTTTCAAACAGGAAGAATGTTTCTGAGGGGAGAGGATGGTATACATGTTAGAACAAATAACGTTGAGACAGTGACTGTTTTTAAGTACCAGATGATAACGCAGGCATATGTATGGTGTTCTGTGAAAGTTGGGCTTTTGGTTAAATTGCGACCACCCTTCTGAGGCGCATAATGCCGTAGAAAGTTTGGGTATCGCTTGGGTGAGGGCTGGTGTCTACCTCTGTTCCATGTTAATCACACAGCCTCATCTGGGTGATATTAAACGGTTTAGCATGCCTTCTGAGACACTATCTATCCCCAAGTTAGATGTATCTGGTGGCACGGCCTCTCAGAGGAATCCATGTCGGTGGACTTGCATCTGACGGAGCTCCGGCTCCCCTGACGTGACCCGGTGTAGAACAACAACGCCGACGACTTGTGATTATGACCGTACCTCATTCTGACGTTATTTATGTAGCATGAGACTTTTTAAAAATGGTGTGAATTTTTAAAATAATTTTGGTTCTTTAACTTATTAATAAAACTGCATAAAGTGGATTTGTACTCGGTCATTGTAGGCGATAGTCCATTGAAAGTTAGTCAGTTAATGATCAAACTATCATTCTATAGGAGTGGTTTAAATGTGTAAACCGCATTCATTAACAACAGAGGGTCGATAAATACAATTCTAAAAATGATGTTATACATTGTTGATATATGTAGGTAACTTAAACTTTACATATTATTTCTCCATGGTACAATTGTCAGATTTTGTTTCAATTAGAAAGTATTTTTCATTTAGCACCACGCAACCTGCATCTATAAGAGTATATGTACATTGATATAACAAAGATAGCCAGTGTGGATCTCGATAAAATGTAAACAGTTATGTACCCAAAAGGTAATTGAACGAGAGGTTCAAAGCAGTGAAATGGTTGTTATAAACGACAGTTTATTTGCCACAGATCATATTGCACTATTGTTCTAATAGATCAATGGGTATTATCAGCTTTATATTGTATGTAACATCCTACTTAATCAGCACTGAAATCAATATGAAGGAATGATCACCAAATAATACATTATTCGACATGAGAAGGAACTTTGCCAAGACAGCCATATAATTGTCTGAAGCTTTGTTTGAAGGATATTCCAATTTTTATTTTTTTTGCGGGATGGAGTAGCATGATCCTAGTCTCATTATAGCCTGATATATCAGCAGTCTCTTTATTTTTCTTTAGGGATTCTTTTTTTTCTATCCCTGCATTTGATAGTCCATTTTCTATGTGTATAAAAATACATGTATTAAAATATGCCTATAAGATAGCTATAACACTAATAGAGCCTGGCTAACTGAAATTTTAAATAATTCTACAATATATTTCCCCTGTGACAAAGCCATTGTAACAAGATGGAATATTAAATATAGTTGCCACCGTTTTGGTGGCCAATTGTCCCTTTGAAGGTCAACAAAATGAATTATGCATGATATACAATTTAGAAACATGGAAATTTAAAATTGATGAAACTGTAAAGCATAATTATGCAGTAAGAACAGTTGGTGCAAAGCAGATGTATAATTTTTACAAGATAATCAAAGGGAAAGTCCTATGACAAATAAAAGAAAGATAAAGGTCTGTATGAGTGCATTGGCGTAGATGTTGACACTGGAATAACTAAAATCTTTCTTCGATTCGACATGATAGGTAAATGTTTACTAAAAACGACCAGAGACGTGCGTTTGTGAAATCCATTTGATATGTCAAGGAATTTCTATCATCTGTACAGAGGGTATGGCATACCTATGACACGCAATTCGACTACTATAGTTCTTCTATACCGAAAAAGATATTCACCTAGAGTGCAAATATTAGTTAAAAATTTAGCGACAAAAATTCTTATGAAAGTGTGCCTAAACGAATTTGAATTTATTATATTCAGTATACGAATGGGACGTCCTGAGAATGGCATAAGAGTTTCGGGGACAAAAAGGAATATCGTATTTTAAGAACGAAGGAAGTACGATCTGCTACAAGAAACAAGAAACGAACTGTTGCATAAAATATCTCCTTTTATTTACAAGTATATATGACCGAAGCTCAGTTTTATTTGAATTATATGCTCTATAATTGTAGTATGTACCAGCGGAATGATCGTCCTAATCAGCGTATTTCATCTAGAAATAAACAAAACTCTTTTGCATTAGCAACAATTCCGTCATTCCATCTAACATCTTTCTTTCTTTCTTATTCCCGGTCTGGGGGGCGCGTCAGCCCCCCGATCCCCTTGAGTAACGACAGCGCTCGCTTCCCGTCAGCAAGGACGGCAAGGGAGGGGTTGTCACCGAAGACGGAGAGGCGAAGGGCAGAATGGGAAGGGCAAGTAAGAAAGAGGTGGGGGAGATCCTTCGGGACCTGGAGGCAGAAGGGGCAGAGAGGGAAGTTGGCCAGGCCAATTCGGTGCCTGGTCCGGTATCCACTACAGGTCCACACGTTGGGACCTTCCCAGCAAGATCAGGAGCGGCCAGATTTCCTTTTTTTAGATCTCATCGATTGTGTCCCATTTCACTTACACTGCGCTGTTCTATTATTGTTTTGAGTTGAATATTCGACCGGAAAAACTTTCGGTCCGAATTACCATCAGCATGGTAATGTGCTGGTCGTGGATAAGACGCGCCGTTAAGAGCCTACTTACTTACCCATGCTCAGAAGGGTTAATGGGTTTATCAGAGGGTGGTGCTAGACAGCAGTTGGGTCTTCTCCTTGTGACGCACACATGACGCCTTCTCATCCACTTCAAAGTTCTAATTGATTGTTAGCTTGCATAGCCACCCACCTCTTTATGGTTTGCTGGAATTAGCACACCCGCCCTCTTTCCCAGTAATGAGAGGCGAGAAGATTTCTGGTACCGTCATATTTGCCGCGGGGCTTTATTTCCTTTGCGGCAGTTTATAGAATACTGGCTACTACGGCAGTCATCAATAACCTGTAGTTTGAACATATAGTATATTTTAAAAGCACTAAATGCCATTGTATGGGTAATTATTATTACTGTCCAATGTTTAGTCAGCCTTTAATTTCTTTTCGAATATGTTATCGATTTCATTTCTATCTTGTATAATATTTGGCGCTAACTATATAATTGAAAACTTGTGAATAGTTAATGATTTGAAATGTATAAGAAGTGACTATATCATTAAAACTCATACTGTAAAACTAAAGATAAATGAATCAAACGACAAATAACAATTTTAAAATGTGAATTCGCTTCGACAAATGTATAAAGTGTGGCTCTGCTTTTTTCTATGCTTTATATTTCCGCTTTTTACGGTGACAAGTATTTGATCTTGACAAAAAAGGAAAAAGTGCACGATAAACCTCATGTGGGTTCCACACTTTAATTATTTTTAATGTGATGGAAAGTATATGCTTGAGAAAGGGCTAACAATAGGGTAGTATCATGTTTTAGTTTTTTTAAAACTGATGGATGTTGGATGGTTAATTAGTAATGAGCTCATCAATTTACGAAGGGTATGAAGCTATTATTACACCCTTTATATTTTCCTTTTCACACGTTCAGCTTTACGTAGTCTTTTCTCGGATTGGTAACCGGTGAAAACCGTACATGAACAGACAGCCATGTTGTTATCAGGAATTCAGGTTTACACCGACTGCTGTGATATTCGTTTAAGTCATGCTCGTTGAATGGGATATTCAGTTAGTAGTTTATCACCAAATTTACACGATACGGCAGAAGATTTTAACACTTTTTTGAGATGGTGTATTTGTTTCTTCACGGTTGGTTTCCACAAAATTAATGTACAGCTTTCGGACATAAAAGTAGCAATGTATCAGAAGTGGACTCACAAATAGTTTTCGATATAGGCTGAGTGATACATACATAAAAATGACTTTAAGTATTAGGTGGCTCTTTTTTAACTGATTCTTATGTTGTTGCTGACTTTGCTTAATGACCTGTGATTTTGGAACCAACTTCGATTACCCATTTATGTGCGCACGAACATTGTTGGTAATCTTCGATACAGCCGAAAATATTCCTCCAGATCTACAGGAATGATGCCAGGGATCGATCACTATCTATTAGGTAGCTGGCACAACCTCGCTTGACCCCGTACTGATCAGATAAGCAGCTGCGCTCGCCGGCAAGTAATGTTTGTCTGTAACAAATTGTTTGCGGTCAGCACTAAAAAGACGTGCCGGGTAGATTAAATTGGATAACCAGCCTGCGGTACTGCTCACGACTTTCTCCTCATAGTGAACCGCTCCTGTTCCTTCCCTCATACGTTGATACATACATCGTGCATCGTGATGTGTGGGGGGAGAGCCAGAGAGGTAGGGGTGAGTAAATTGAATTAAGCAATATAATTGCAAACTAATCTCATAGCTCTGCGAGGGTCGCCAGCGCTGCTGCCATATAGCTGAGATTGTGCTGATTTGGATTGCTCCATCCACCCGAGCCTTGTGCGTGTGAGAGAGTGAGACATCTAGCGAGCACAGATTTACTTAGTGTTTCAGGTATCTCTTTTAGAATTCCGAGAATTATCGAGTTGTTTGTGTGGCGCGCCTCGGGCAAATTCCTATATTCTTAAATAATTGAACATTCCGTCGAATACTGTCAACGCTGACTTTGAGTTGCATTAATTAAAATTAGTTACACGGATATGTCAGGCGATGATTTACAAGATTAAGGAACAACAGTGTTTAATGACACGACGACAACAGTATGCCTTAGTACCTTACTCTTTGCGACACTAGCATCAGTAGTCGAGCGTCTGGAGCGGTACTACTGACTGAAAGAGAGTTATAAGACTTGTGCAGTGATATAGTTATCGCCCCTTTTCTTAACATATATTTTAAAGCGCAAATATTGGGCGTTTCCTTTATAATTTGGACTATATTGAGTTGGGTCGAGAAATTGTGGAAATATGTACAGGCATTGTCTGGTACTACTAATTACTAACTACCAAAATAAGCAGAAAAAAACAGGACTTCCTATCTGCTTGTCCATCTCTGCACCCAGACATACTGTAGATTAGTTGATATCTCCTTGTTCGATCTATATAATCACCACGTTTATCGTAACCAAATCGTATCCCACAAGTCTGGAAAAACGCCATCACCTTACCAATCCCAAAACCAAACAAAGACACCTAACTCAGGACATCATACAGGCCAATCTCCCTTCTCTCACCCATTGCAAAAACAATCGAACGACTCCTCCTTCCGGCACTCCAACA
>JAUYWV010152278.1:0-10040 GCA_032274565.1 Nematoplana nigrocapitula
TCTGCCCCTGCCGCCGCGACCGTCCACTCTGCAATCCATCAATATCTTCTCCAAGCAATCAGCATCGCTTCTTTTGATGTGACCAAAGTAGCGAAGCTTACGAACATTGATCGTGTCAGTCAGACTCTCGGGATTTTGAACTTTATTTCGGACCTCGATGTTTGTTACCCGTTCTTTCCAGCTTATCTGCAGTATACGGCGCCAGCACCACAGTTAAAAAGGGTCGATCCGCGAGATTTCGTCTTGCGTCAACGTCCAGTTCTCCGCTCCATACAGGGCGATGCTGAATATCAGCGAGTTCATGAGGCGCTTCTTTGTGCCTATCGATAGGTTCTGCGACTTCCAGAGCTTCGACATATCCGCACATGCCTTGTGTGCGACAGCCAATCTAAGTCTTAATTCTTTTGCGCATCCGGCCTTATTGGTGATGAAGAAGCCCAAAAAGTTGAACGATTCCACAATCTCGATCGGCTCGCCTCCTGCAGAAACAATCATGTTCGGATCCTCATCGTTTATGGCATCAATTTGGTCTTCTTGACGTTCAGATAGAGACCCGCTTTTTCGCTCGCCGTACGAACCCACTCTATCAATTCTTGCATATCTGGCTTGGATGTCGTTAACAGCGCGGTGTCATCGGCACAACAGAGGTCACTGGCGAGTTTCCCACCAACCGACACACCGCCCTCAAAACCGTTCAGCGCAATCCTCATAATTCCCTCAGCATAAGAGTTGAACAGGTAGGGAGACGCGACACATCCCTGGCGTACAACTTGTCCGATGTTGAACCATTCGCTGTCACCACATCCCGTCCGTACTGTGGATGACTGGCTGCTGTACAAAGCTCGAAGCAGTTCAACCGTATGTGTTGGGAAACCCATAGTGTCCACTGCACTCCGCATTCGCTGGTGGTGGAAGGTGTCAAACGCCATACTATAATCCATGAAACACAGGTAGAGTGGGCGCCTGTATTCCATGACCTTCTCAATTATCCATCGCAAGTTCGCGATCATATCACAACATCCACGACCTTTACGGAAACCCACCTGCACATTCGGAATGTCACGATCGAAAAACTGTTCCATGCGGTCGATCATTATATTCAGTAAAATCTTGCTAACATGGGAAATGAGGGAGATTGTGCGGTTGTTGGGGCACTCTTGTGCGTCTCCCTTTTTAGGTATGATCACAAAGATTACCTTCGTCCAGTCACTGTGCCACTCCTTGGTTGTCCAAATACGATTGCAGAGCCGATGCAACATGCGCGCACCATCTTCACCTGTCGCTTTTATCAGTTCTGCCGGAATGGCATCATACATGCAGATTTCCCAGTCTTCAATTTCTTCATGGCCTTTTCAACTTCGGAGAGCAGTATAGGTGGTTCGTCATCGTACTCTCTCAATTCAGCAATGATCGCCGACTCCTTTCGTTCATACAACTTTTCGCAGTACTCTCGCCAACGGTTAGTGATTTCGTCGCTTTCAGTATAATCTTTCCATCCGCTGATTTTACCACATTTAGCATATGCACCTCCTTCAGCGTCAACTTGTTCAATACTGCATGCATGTATTTGGTTCGATTGGTGAGACTGTTCCTTTCAAGCTCGTCACACTATTGCTCGCAGAAAATGGTTTTTGTCGATTCGGATGTGTTTATCGATCTTTCTGCTTCAGCATTTTCGTGTCGCTTCCTCTCGCTTTCATGTCACGTCTCTGGTCCACAAGCTCAAACGTCGCAGATGACATCCAAAGAGATCGTCGTTTCGGAATGTGTATCACAGCGCAATCGAGGATGACGGAATTTGTGACACCCCACAGCTCTTCCGGCATTTTCTCCTCCTCGACGGCCAAGAGTTCCTGGAACTTGTTGCTCACTTCAACACGAAACTGGTCGTCGATGTTTCCAAGGTCCAGTCGCGTAACCGGTGCCTGCCGTTGTGTGCTTTCAACTTCAACTTCATCGTACCACCACGATCTCATGGCCACTACCGCAATCGGTACCGAGGTATGTTTTCACGTTGTTGATAGTTTTTTTCGCTTCCGAATCATTAGGAAATCAATCTGGTTCTTTGTTTTGCCATCCGGCGATGTCCACGTGTACAGTCGTCGTGGGTGTTGTTAGAACATCGTATTGGTAACTGCAAGCTTGTTCAAGATGCAGAAGTCGGTGAGCTGCTGTCCTGATTCGTTTTGTTCACCCAGACCAAAACGACCAATAATTCCAGCCATTACTTTATCAGCTCCGATCTTCGCATTGAAGTCTCCCATAACAACCGTGACATCCTTCTTCGGCGCTGCGTCCAGCAGTTCTTGTAGCTGGCTATAAAACTCGTCGATGGTATAGTATGGCATGTACACTTGTATAATTGCTGTATTAGTAGGTTCTCATTCGATGATTGTTAACATTAATCGTTCGCTTTTATGTATTGTTTTGATGACTTTATTTGAATGATGTTGATCCATTATTACAGCAACCGCCATTTCGCTGCATTTTTCCTCCTGTAAAAAATCAAGACGGGGAAGGGTTGAAAATGAGTGAGCAAGTGCTAGTGGCGCAACTCAGATCGGGGCACTGCAGGAAGACTGAGCACTATAAGAACGGATGGAATACATGTCGGAAGGGTGAAGAGGATCAGGAGAAGGATCATTGGTGGGAGTGACAGGCGCTATGGAGGTGATGAGGAAGGAGTTGCAGTTCGGCGTGAAACAACTCACATATGACAAGGCGGTTCTACAGTTCATTCGGAAGGCCCGCCCCGAGTGGCTTATCTGACTTGGGTACGACGCCACCCTCATTTGACCACTTCTCGCTTTGCGGGATCTATGGTGGGCCGCCGCTCGTGCCTCGACGCACAGGCGATCCCTGGACTGTCGCTCTGAGATGGTGCGAAGAGCCCACCGAACCGGCTGCACCTGGCCAGAAGGTATTGATAGCGCAGATATCTGGTTAGGCCTGAGTAGGTTAAACAGTCTGATCCCTGTGTAGTTGGGTGGCAGTCAACAGAGACCATTTGGGTTTAAATCAGACTACCCTTCCAGAATCTGATGCGTGACCGCAACAACAACAACAACTACTACTACTGCTGCTTGCTGCCGAATCAGTGAACACCTTGGTAATTGCCTCTTATCTGGCATGTGGCCCTAGAACCACGCGTCGAATCGTCATCTGACTGGAACCCTGTGCTCAAAGTCCTTGAAGTTGGGAAAACCCTCATGACACTACTCTCTACCGCAGTGATCGCAGAGCCTCTCGCCCACATTTTTAATATCTTAATCAGATCAAGGAAATTCCCCGAGTTGTGGAAGCTTATCCACATCACTCAAGTTAAAAAAACTTCACCACCTAATCAAGATGAAAAAAAGCTCCCTTCTCCCAGTCCCTGCCAAGGTGTTTGAACGTCTTACCCTCGACTCAGACATTAAAGTCCTTTTGATCAACGGCTTCGGCAACAGCCAGTTTGGTGGCCACCCAAAATAATCGACAACACTTGCCTTAATTTCTATCCATGACAAGCTTACTCATTTTCTTGACTGTCCCAATACAAGCGGTACGTGCTACTTTGCTGACTTATGACTTCTCTAAAGCCTTTAACCAACTAAGTCACAAGGTAATAATTGATACCGTGACTGATTTCTATCTCCCATCTGGGTTTGTTCAGTGGACTATAGAATATCTTAACAATCGGTTTAAAACTGTCAGTACCATCAATGTTCCAGTACCCCAGTTAGTGTCACTTCAGGCATCCACCAAGGATTGCTTATTATTGGACCCTACCTATTCAACATCGTCGTCGGCACGCTTCACGCTTTGAGCAATGAAACTAGAGCTATCTAATACATTGACGACTGCACTTTCATCTCCTACCTCTACGCGAAAACAACTACGACAATATGTCTCCCATCTCCTTGGAACACAATAACATGCTTCAATGGGCCTGTAAAAACAAATTGAAAATCAACTTAACCAAAACGCAATGTATGTTCGTCAGTCGCTCCTAAAGATCCAGTGTTCCGACTCTCCCGGACAATCGGACATCAAGATTGTGGATAAATTAAAATTGTTGGGCGTTGTCTTATCAAGTCCACCGTCAAAATTGCATAACCAAGACTACGTTTTGCTCCTACTACGACCACCTGTTTCCCGTTACAACCTCTTTCTCAACTACCTCGGAGTCATTTGATCTATATTGGAATACGCTTCTCCACTATAAACTATAGATAGTGTACAACGCATAATCAGTGGGTATAAATTGTCACTGCTCAACCCTACCCTCGCTCTCAGACCGTCGATCTTTGGCCGCCAGAAAACGTATAGAGAAATGCTCAAACCCGGACAATCTGCTCTTCCCTATTTGTCAACCGAAATACTCAAGGTCATCCCGCTTCATCCAGCCTCCCTGCAGGACACATATGTTTGTTATCTTTTTTCCCTGGGCGGTTTTCTACGCTAATTCTTTTTAATAATGTTCCCCTTCCCTCCATCTATGTATTTTTGCTTTTTTACCACTATTCCTGTGTTATTATAATATACCAAATGTACCGATTGCATTCCCAATGTCCTAATGTACATTGAAAATAATTAATATACATTTTTAATTTATTCATTTTATTTTTATGACAACTAGGAACTGCACTAGGTTAAAAATTTCAATTCATAGAAAAAAGTGTTTCAATCCTGCTTTGCGACGTTAAGTAGAAACCGACTTATTATATATGTTTCATAACGGTAAATTGGTTTGTTTTTAATAAACACTAGCAGAGTGTACCCGCGTTGCCGGGCAATAGAATAGGGCACATGCCTAACCCTAACCCTAAGTAACCCTGCCCTAGTCCGGTCCCCCATTAATCTGTCTAAAGCTTCTATATAATATGACAACTTCGAAACTGGTGCATATGAATTCTTTCAGCCTTAAACGACGCGTTTCTTTCTTCTCCAAATACTCTTTCACTATCAGAGCCAACCCACACACTCGTTTGCAATTGTACACTGGGCAATAGTTTACAAAATAAAACAGTTGCGTACTTTGAAATTCACAGCACGTCGTATGCCTAAAAATGTAGAGTATATATTATCCAGTCTTCTTCATTCACAACTCGTTGACGCTAACGTGTGCTTTGTTTGGCTGTTGTTGGCTTGTACGTATCTGCTAGCTGCTCTCTATCGGTTTATCGATCCAAATGCTGCGCTGTCGTTTCACCTCAACGTCTCACTGACGATAGTCTATTTTTAGACGCCAGCGTCTCTGGCGGCTAAGCCAATCAGGTTCGACGCACAGATACACCAAGCTCATTTCGGGGGGTGGGACAGACAGACAGACAGATATACAGATTTTCCCTTATATATATAAGTAAAGTTAGGATAAGTGTTCATTTCATTTAGAAAAAAATATTGATGTATTATTAATATATCATAAAATTTAAATCTAATGATGCAAACACAAATATACCATAATAGCGTAACTCAGTTCATATATCCACCAAACAAGGCACAAATGAAATCCCGTCACAGATGTGTAAGGAAAATTATAAAAATAAATTTTTGTACTCTTACACCAAATTGACATTATTAATTCTCAATAGTTTGTATTTTCCTGGAAGTCTATGCACTAGTCGCAAGACAATTTCGGTCACGTAAAAGATTTGTTTATGTGTTCAAATGCGTTAACTTTTATTACCTGAACTTTATGCCCACTCTTTTGACTATTAGTTAAATTTTGTTTATTTTTCGTGCATCTGGTCCTGGATTTGTCAAAATGACTAACCAGATACACATTAGCATATTTTTGTTATCCTATTTACTTGCGCTGAGTTTTGCACAAGTTTTGCAAAATCCAAGCTATTTTTTTAGTACGTGTGTTAATAAAACAACCAATCAGCCAACAATGTGTATGCCGGAATTCGTGAGTGCTGCTTACGGCCGACGTGTTTTGGCGACTAATACCTGTGGATTAAAAGATCGTCAGAAATACTGTGTAGATTTATCAACTGCAGATATGAAATCTAGATGCCAGTTTTGCTACAATGGCACATTTGAGGAAAGTCATCCACCATCTTACTTAACAGATGCAAACAATAACAATTTTTGGCAATCTGAAACTCTAGCAGTTAACAGAACCATCCATTACAAAGAATCAATTAACCTTACAGTTAATCTAGGTAAGATTTTTCATATCAAATTATGCTTTTAATTATCCAATAAACTATATAATATATTAAAATATAAATATGATAAAAAAATTAAATATATATTTTTTAAATCTTTTATTTAATAAAATAAATATTTTTTTATTTTTAAAATTATATTTGATATATTAAAAATTATATAAATTATCATCTATTAAAATAATATATAAAAAATAAATATTCTATTATTTCAAATTTTTATTATTATTTTATAAACTACAATGCATCCTTAATTATTAAAACCTCAATTATTGAAACTCTCAATTATCAAAAATCAAAAATTTGAAGCGACACACTTTTATTCATACAAGCATCTAAGCCTACTATATGTATGTATATATGAATGTACATTGGTAAGTCTACTATCCACGAGAAAGTCTACACTAAATATATTTAGACTTAATAATATGCGTATATGTAGCGACTATCAATAGAAGATGACACACTTTAAAGAAACAATAACAAACCAACATACTAAGAAATGGTGCACTGACACATGCTGTGAGGTTAGTGTCCAATAGAAGATATTGATGCCCACATAACAAGAGAATTTCGCATATTAAGCTTAATTTAAATCCTATGGCAAATCTTTTGACTGATAACCGATCTGTAATTGACTCAGTAAATAATGAATTTACTATCAATGTGAATTCTGAAACCTAGAAATGGAAAAGAGTCATCCTGAGCTACATGTGATATATTTTTTAAAAAAATACCAAAAAATAAAGTTTCTCAGCTATTGTAAATCCGGATTATCCGAAAACTGAAATAAAAAATTAAGTTCAGGATTTTCTAATAGTCGAGGATGCACTGTATCTATATTTCTTTTGGTTTATGAAAGTTTTAATATTATTATTTATATTATAAAAACTATAATATTATTTTAGTTATCCATTAATTTCTATATTATTATCATTTTTATTGCTACCTATATATATATTATAAATATATAAATTATTTAAATATATTTTATCATTCAATAAGCTTACTAAGAGTTTTTTTTTAATAAATCCCAAATAAAAAGTATAAAAGATATCAAAAAATAGAATTAAATATTAAAATTAGATTAAGTGAAATATTTTAATATATTCCAATATAAACAAAAGTTATGGAGTCATTTTCCTATTATATGCTATATTAAAAATATATATGTATAATAGACATAGACAATGAATTTATTATTATAAATTGACAATTATTATAAATAATGTTTAATAATTAGATCAATATTTATATATAAAAAACAGTTTTAATATTTTTAAAAGCAACTATACACAATAAATAGAGTGAAAAATAATTATAGCCCCTTAATCTCTATAAATAGAGTTAACAATTTAAAATATTTGAATTTATTTAAACTATTTCATTAAGATAATATTATAAGACATATTATCAAATATTATTATTATTTTTTAAATAATAAATATTTATAATAATATAAATATATATCATATCTAAAAAAGCTAAAATAGGTGATAAACTATATTACAATAGATTTTAGAGATATAAATTATATGTTTATATAACATAACATAACTTTATTTAGGCATTTGACCAATTGACACATGGTCTACATTTTTGTATAAAAGAAAAGCATTTCTAATATGCAAACCAATAGCCAAGCTATCAATAGGAAAAAATAAATTCTACTACATTGGACACTTGACTAATAATAAAATCAGAATTATAAAGCATAAAATGCTATATAATATGATAATACTAGATTATGTTGTACATTACTAAAAAGTAATATATACTTTGGATTATCTCAGCTTTGGTATTTTATATAAAAAAATCTATTTGCCCAGAAGTTCTACTCATAAAAAAATACTATTTGGCAAGGATGATTCTTGATGTTGTCTCTATTGTTATATGTGCTCATTCTCAGAGAATCAAAAACTTACTATGTTCTGAGAATGATATTCGACAAACAAAAATTTCTATTTACCAAAAATGATCAATATTTTTCCGTGCGATATATTTCAATAAAATTTAAACATAGTATTTAAATTAATGTTGTTTAAATTAAATTAAAGTAGACTAATTTTTTTATTCATTATGAATATCATTCATTGAGATTCTCTGTGAATTACACTTACCAGTTTATATTAGTTATCTATAGTATATCAACATTATGGTTTTATTAAGAAATTTTTATTTCAGGTTTCATAAAAAAGCTTTAGAATTTGTATCCAAAATATTTGTAATATATTAAATATTAATTTTATAACTAGTTATATCAATCAATCAAAATTCTGTGCCAAAATCATATCATATGTTGCAGCTATAATATCCTTTTTCAAATTGAGATGAGTTAAAGTAATATCTTGTTTATCTTCCCAGCAAACTTTATCATTCATTAGTAGGCTCACACCCTCTTTCAATGTAATTTTCCAATAGGAATTCTCCCAATTTTTTTATTTTTATTGTTGTTAATAAACCATACCTATTAGATGATAATTATGTCAACCATTGATTTATACTAGTATAACTTAGTATTTCTTTTTTAGAAACCTTGTCTAGCTACAGTATCATTATCATTATGTATAAGTACCATATGTCTACTCTTTGAAGCTAGATTACTATAATCTGTTTATGGTTTAAAGTACACAGAGGCATAACAGCATAAATAGACATATCACTTCAGAAAATATATAACTATATTTTCATTTTAGAACTTAGTTATGTTTTATGGTTTTACATTGACACATGAACTGTATATAATTTAAATTAATTGTCTGATTTTGTACCTATTATTACCAAGCTACCCAGATATATAAACTCATCTACATATTTATCCAAAGTTTCATATTTTTCGATGATTTTGTTGGTTGCCCATCATTACATTTTTTGAGACCACCACTATATAAGACTCCACATCATAGAAATCAGATTACGCACATAGCTATTTTAATCTATATCGACATCAGCTGATTTAATATGGCTGACTAGCTAAAACATCACTGGAGCTGTCTTAGTGTGGCAAAAATGCATTAGAAATGAGGAGTATTGATTTTTTAAAGCCACGAGCAATTGAAAATGTCTATCTGTGCCATATATTTTGCCACACTACTGGCAGCTTCTATTATGACACATGCAAAATGGTGGCATGTCAGTTCTAGATATTAAAAATAAATCCGATTTCTGTTGTACACATACACAAATTTTTGTAACTTGTTCTATTACTATCCATTTCTAAAGGTGACATTACACACTACCATCTCTGTTGACAGTCACAGCAAGTGATTTGAGATATTTACACTATTTACACTATTTACACAATTAATTACATGCAGTCTGTACACAGCAGGATTATACCTACAGGTTTATTATTTGGTTCTTATCAGATTTTTTCAGATAGATGAAGGGGTCAACCAGATCTGTATTAATATCATTTTTAGGAAACTACTGCAGTTGGAATTGAAAACACTCTCATTGTTAAATTGGCCATTCTTTTTTCTTTGTTCAGATTTATTGCCAATATAGCTATTTTTCTTTCCTAATAAAAAGTAATTATAATTTTTTAGTTGAGTTCAAATTTATAAATATAAAATGATTTATACTTAATGTTTATAAATGCTTTTATTTAGAAAAAATATGGTAAAACAATAATAATTTTCTATATATGTCAAATATGTCAGTCTTTTGGACTTTCAAACAGGGTAATGAATGTGCTGTATAGTTACACGCACACACACACATCATATTTTACCTACTTGTAACTTGTTGCTTTTAATATAATTTTCTCGTTATTTTCATCTACTCGTATTATTGACAGTAATTATATCATTATTGTACTAGTGACATAAACTATTTTTTACTAAAATTAATACAATTGTTACATCTATATATAATAGATAA
>JAUYWV010152289.1:0-10040 GCA_032274565.1 Nematoplana nigrocapitula
ATTAGCCAATTAATTCATATACAATGTACATCTTTTCACTCATCCTTAGTCTAAATTATCAGTGACTCTATCTTGACTCGACTTCACCTACGGAAACGTTTTAAGCATCTTCTAAACACTATCTTCCCTCGGAGAGTGTCCGGGTCTTATGTCAAGACAAAGTAAAAGTAAATTAATTTAAAATTAATAAATATTTTGTACAAAAATGATATTCAAATAACGTATTAAATGACTCCTACTATTGCTTATCTCAAAATCAGGGACTATGACCCGGAAAATTTGCATCATCTTCCGAACACTAAGATACCTCGGTCTTTTCACTTAACTATATGTAGTTCACCTGACAAGATTACATAAAGGTGCATAGAAAGAGCATAATGAACTACTAATAATACTGCTTAACTCTACTTAACCTACCCAAATGTGTTTCTGAACTCTGGGGAGTTTCCTGACCTAGGAAAATAGGAGGACGTAGTCTTAAAAAATATATCTATATCTATAAATAACATAATCGTGCATTTTGTTATTTCTATTGCATTAATAACTTTCTTAAGGTACGAGGAATTGTACTGTAGTTGTATTAGTTTATCAATATTGAGTCAAAATATATTAAAATTTTGACATTCAGGTGAAATCATTCTGTAAGGAAAGCTTTATTACCATTACATTTTAGAAGTGGTAGGGATGACTTAGAAGGGCCAGAGATGTCTTCGAAAGAATAGGGAAAACTTAAAAAGGCGGGATGACATGCAAGTTAAATGGGATTTCTTTGAAGTGGCATATACAGTATATTCAAATACTAATTTATTACGGTATATTACATTTTTTATTAAATCAACATAACAATGTAGTTTACCAATATTTCATAAAAAGATGTTAACTTACATTGTTTTGCAAGAAGTTTTTATTAAAAAAATGTAATATATGATTTTTTGTGGAAGCACCCTCTTGTACGAATTCTATGTTAAATACATTGTTTTTTGTAGTACAATACTGTTTTTTTACATAAATATAGTTCAATATCTTTGGATTTGTCCAAGTGTTCAAATACAGCAAAAATGATCATGTTGTTTGCGCATGCGGTTTTCTCTTTGTTCTAATTCACTTTTAGTAATCACGGTATATTATATAAAATATCGCTATTAAAACTATTCTCATGACTATAGTCATAAATTCGACCATTTGCTTTTGTAATTGTTCATGAAACATTGGATCTGTTGACTGTCAATAATCGCTAAAAGCCGGATATTAAACCATGTGTATATAACTCCAAACAAATTGGGCCTTTCAATCTTCTATTATACGACACTTTAGAAATTTCTGTTGATCATGACGAAAACTGTCCTTCTTTTGATATGTACTGTAATGTACATGATGAGTGCTGACTGTATGACTGTGCGCGATTTAAAAGGTTCGTAATTAAATGCAATAATTTATTAATAGAAAATTAGGATTATAAACATTTTCAGTAATCTTTAGAGTACACTTTCTTCATTTCGTGTTCCCATCACAATTATTGAGGGTTAGTGAGTGTGTACGCATTACCGAGTCTGACTTTCCAATTTCATTTAAACAGATTCTGTACAATTGTCCCAGCTTTGTTTTTCTCCGGTTTTAGATATTATCATTCCATTATGGTCTCTGTATTCGGAATAACCACTCTTCAAAATGCGCGTGAAAATGCCCTTATAACAGCCCGGAATCATTGTAGTTTCGCAGAGCTCCAGGACTAACTAATATTCACGCCTGTACTGTATTACTCGAACTGTTTCGAACAGTGTCACTCAACTGATGGCATCTGATATCTGCAGTATACAACCTCTATAGGGAAAACATACATTGAGTGAGGAAACAATCGGACTTTAAAAAAGCTTAGTCTTAATCCACCAACCCTTATAAGAACTTATTTTGGCTTAAGCTTTTTCTTAAGCCCGATTGTGACCACACTCTTCAAAATGTTTAGATAAAATTACCACTAATAATCTTCTCTCATTTGAATTGCTCAGATAATTGATTCTTTTAATGTGACAAATTTTGAACAACTTGTTCTGCAATACTTTTATGGAAAATTTTATTTTCCTGTTCTAAGGTTCTTTGCGAACAATTTATTTTTATTGAAAATAATAAAATGGTATATAAAAAGAAAACACATGAAAAATGAAAGACTTTCAAGCATATGAAAACGTGAAAGTTTTGTTAGCCTACTTTCATAACTATATTCCTAAATATGTTATTTTTTATTGATATTTTCAAATAAATAAATAAAAAAGACGTTAATCGATGAAATACATTTATATAAATTAAAATGAAATAATTATTTATGTTGCATACTGTTGACAAAATTTTCACATTTCCCGGACTTTACGTATAGCTAGGGAATTGAATTTTTAGTATCTAATGACAAGTCAAGTTTGCAAAATATAAACTTTTGTGAACAGTGTGCAACTGATATGAATTTTAGATAATGAATTGACATATTTTTATATTAAATTAGTTTTATATGAAATAATTAATATGATTAATTTATATTTAAATTCATATAAATCTAAATTATTTTGTTGCATACTGTTCACAAAATGTTACGCTTCACAAACTTAACGCAACGCTCCATTGATACAAAAAATAAATTCCCTAACTATATGTAAAGTCAGCGAAATATGAAAAATTTGTCAGTAGTATGCAACATAAATAATTTAGATTTATATTAATTAAGATATCTTGAATCAAATTAATTATATTAATAATTTTTTTTCTTAAAAAATAATTTTGTATATAATGTAATATATTTAATCAATTAATGTACTTTTTATTTATTCCTTTTAAAATATTAATTTAAAAATACATATTTGGTATAGCCAGAATAAAGGTCACTAATCAGTAAAACTTAGTCTAGCTCTGGTGAGCAGAACTGTCGGAGGTACGAAGCTATATGAGGTACAGGAAGGATAGATCCTACCGGAAATTCTATTTTTTTTAAAACTAATTAGTTTTTATCGCAAATGGGTAATCAATATGATGTCATCCTGGAATATACAGTAGCTATTATTGCTGAGTTGCAATACAAAATCAATCCGACAGCATTTTGGAAAGCGTCAGACATCATTCTGAAAGGTGTCTGAATTTACTTTGAACTACTGTACAACGATGAAGTGTGTTTCCATTACGTATGCAATTTCCTGTGGAATCCACAACATTATGTTATGTATTATCTGCAAAAAAGAAATCAGATACATGTTAGAAATATATCTAAATTATCTCGCAGCAATTAAAATACAGACGAATGGCCGTGTACTTTAAATTCAACAATAAAATGTGTCCAATCGTTATGTGACACCCATATACTGTATGTATAGAAATTACTATTATTGTTTCAGTAGTCTTCGACGTTATATCAAAACTACGGGAACAGAAATATAAGACAAAAAAGGCTAATGTAAAATATAAGACAAAACTTTTATAAACTCTACAATAGAATATTATTTTAGATAGAAATATGTATTGTAAGTGTTTAAACAACATTCCCGGAAATATTTTGTACATTTTATTTGTCATTGAGCATTTGTTAACATATCACATGATTGCATCTGTGCAAGTTTTTTTACATTCATACTGCGAAAACTATAGATGACTTAATTTACGCCTCGAAGAATATAAATACGCAGAATGAGCAATTATTTTAACTTTAGCGAGCTTTATGTAAACTAGTTTCAATATATGCTTTAAGGAGTTACACTCCGCATATGTACCTGAGATGAGATGTAGGTCTTGTATTTAAAAAAATATTCAATCTAAATTATATCTCTATTTCTTCGTCAGTTTTCCTCACATCTCTGAAATAAAAGTAGAGATTTTACATTTTCGAATCATAAGGCAACATACAGGTCTATTACCGGTCTAAAATTTGTTATTCTTTAATATTCGTATACGAAAAACTTCATTAAAACGTGTCACACCAACTTGCTTTCAAGATCGCAAATGTTTGCCTGACCTAAATCTTATGACGTAATATAAAGACAGTAGGAAAAATAAAAATAAGAATTCCAATTATAGCATAGCTGGCGATATAAACATAATTCGCATTTGTACTGAAGATACAGTAGGTATGAAGTCGAATAAGAAGGAAACATTAGATAATTTTAAAAGAAATATTAAAAATTGACATTGGAGCAGATATGCAGAAGATAGACATAGCATATATGGTTTATAAAGACAGTTGTGGGACAGTGACATAATCCAGGAATCAAGCAGGAGTACACGATTAAATCAAAGTCTTGTCAAAAGCAAACGCTCTTGAATCACCAAACACTAGCAGTTTATTATTATTATCAGTTGAAATCGTTTTATAAAGAGGATTGAAATCTGACATACTGAAGAACACTGATTGTACCGCATGCGAGTAGCTGGCGACTGCCAAAAGCATGATCGCAATGATTCAACTACAAATTTTGCAGACTAACGAAATTTGTTCAGTCTACTCCATAATTAATTAAATTAGACTGCTCCTCACTCACTGGCTTGCTTTAACCATATTTTATGTTGACTTTTGTTTGTCTTCTTGAATGTCTGCATGACGCATGTTATCTTAGTCTTAATTGGGGAATCGCTCTTCTTACAACGAGTAGGTTTCTTTTTGGCAACCATTCACTTCTTTACACGCACAGTATATAATTATATAATAGATAGAAGATAGTATAATATATAGCAAAAAAGAAGATATTTCCTATGAGCAACATAGTCAACAGAGAACTGTTTAGGGTACAATCTAGAGGTGTGGTGCAAAAACAGTTCTATTATTCTATGCAATTACTATATCAACATTACTTTTAAACGGTTTCAAATTTGAAATTTCATAGAAGACTTGTACAAAAGGAGTGAAGAATTTGAATATGGCGAATTAATGTACATGTGGTTAGTGACACATCTGACATTCTAATGCGTGAAATCAGGTAAGGAAAACCCATCTCCAATTGTACATAGAGCAAAAATACCAATGTGAAACGAAGTTCAAGCCAAACTCTGTAAAAAGCAATTCAGATAGATGCAGTGTGAAAAGATCTCAGACCGAAGTCGAACCAAAGAAAATTAGAAGCCTTTGAAATTTGGAGTGCCCTAGAGAAATCTTTAAACGACTAATGCCATTCCTTCTAAAATATTAATTAAAAAGAGAGCTAATATTTATGTTTGACAAGAGAAAATGAGAATATTTTGGACACATAACTCTAGTAAGTGCTGTGAATTTTGAATGAACTGGAAGTAAAAAGTATCAACAGTGCACTCAAATGACAGAAGAAAAGGGAGAAAAGTATTATATTCATAGTCATCCGCCCGTCGCTCAACCTCGATGATAGTGTACAGTAGGTCAACCTTTCTAGCAATGTTAGCCAATACTCCGACCAATATGGACAGACAGGTTTGAGGGTTCTAAGTATTTCTTATAATCAACAGAAAGTTAAATTCAGAGCTACCTGCATATTGCTTCTACGGAGTAGAAATTCGGTAGTCGAGTAGAGCATTATTTCATTCCATCGATGACTACGTGATTTTAAGTACTTACTTACTTACTTACTGCTTTGCCGTCCTCCGGTGAGGTTTGGCGACAGACAGTGACCAGTTCCACAATAGCTTTCTCCATCTTGCATTGGAAGTAAATCCTATCTATAATCCTACAGTATCTATAATTAGATAAATGTGTGCATGTATGTATGTCTGACCGGTATTTAACTCCCAACTCTCTTGACCGATTTGTATAGCCACGAGATGCAAACTTTCTAATTGATAGGCCCACAGCAGAAAATACCCAAAAAAATATGCTAATAGATGATTTCCAGTATTAGTAGGAATTTGAATTCTGCAGTAAGCGATTGCTGCATTGAAAATCAATATATGGTAAACTCATAGAATACTGAATTTGAATTCCAGAGTAGCTGCTAGCTACAAAGCTAAATTAATATAGTACAGATTAAGAGTCTTAATAACGAAATTGAATCTGAAAACTGTTTCTCTTCAGTATGTTTTTTAAAGTTTGTTTATTTGATGTTTGTCGGTTTTGTTACTTTCATCAACGTTCATAACGTATGACTTTGATGCATGTAAGGATACTCTATGCGCTGCATGGCAAATCAATATGCTACAAATAAACGAAAATTCAATACGTCAGTCAATTTTTAGGGCCAGACTTTCTCATGATCGATTTGTCAATTCCCTTAACAAACCGCGCTCGCTATAGCCACACACTATATGGTAATCCTACTACAGTCTTACAAACGCATCGACGACCTACTCGCTTTAGTTAAATTGTTAGATCACATATACAGTATTATTGTATATCTGCAAACACATTTAAACTCTAACTAAATCGATTAATGTTCAGAATTATTTGTACCTTTATAATAAATTTAGATCACTCGTTTTCAACCTTCACTGTAAAGAGTGAATATTTTTAACTTTCGGTGACCGACTTACTGTAGCTTGATTGATTTTTCGAATTTTAGATGATGTGAAGGCATAATGATCTAATTGTATTTACCAGAATTCTGCTTATTACGCTCAGAAACCTTCTCGACAAGTTGCGTCAACAAATTTTTAATATGCGAATGAAATCTTATACAACATACAATAATTCTTTGTGTTACTAAAATAACCTAATAAATACAAAATATCGATTTTAAAAGTTAAATATAGTAATATAAATATTCATTGTTTAATTGAATTTTTAACCCTCAACATACCATGGGGTGATATATAAAACGCGATAATCTTTTTTCTTTTGAATTTTGTTTTCAAATATCAGGACTTTTTATAAATATGTGTTTTACATTTTTATGATCGTTTGAATAACAAAAATATAATACCTTTGCCGCTATAATAAGTTTAAAAATATCCGACGTTGTTTAACAGTGGGGTGTTATAACACCCCAATATTATTTTTTACATTTAAATTGTTTATTCTTTATTTATTGCATTTTCTTTTTATATCTATTTTCTTTTAGATATAACTGACTTTTTAATCCACAAAAGAAATATATTTACATATTTACTTCATATATAATAAGTAATACTACCTACTAAGTAACAATAGTATGTCAAGTTTCATGGGTGAAACAGTTAGCAGTCAGGACACTTGTGTACTACAGTACATGTGCTGCACATATCGGTCGATTACAGTCTTGACAACTTCTTGATGTCTTGCGATCCAAACCACGTGGACAATTGAAACACCGCCGTTGTCTATGTGCAGCTTGCTGTGGTGGTTTCTCCAAGGACGGTTTCCCTGCTCTTGTGACTTAATCCCAATCAAGGACCTTGACAACTCAAGGAGAAAGCGCTTACGTTTTTTTCCACTTCGACGTTCATATTCCCGGTGAATGTGAAGGTACAATACAAGGACATTGTAGGAGGAGATATTCAGCAAATCCATGAAGAGAACAACGGGCCACCTGTTAGTCTTTCGAATACAATTGTATGTTCGTACTAGCTGGTCTAGAGTATCACCCCACACTTTCCCTTGTTATAGGCAACAATTATTTTTTTGGACCGTCAACAACTGTTGCATCTGGGTGATTGGTAGATAAAAGAATTACCGCTTTGTTCTGTTTTTGAACATATGACACAAATGTGGCATTTTCCTGGAAGCCGAAAATGCTTGATTGCTCTGGACATGAACGACCATCATTTGCTTTGGCAGTTCTGTTTTTATTGCGCATGGTACCTGTCATAGTAATCCTGCGCCAAGCAGAGCTCTTGATAGTTGTAGACTCGAGAAGAAGTTGGTCATATATATGTGTTGACCAGATCCTGTTAGCACATCAGACAACTGTAATACTACGCGTTGTTCTTGACCCCTTTCGGGAACATTGCCAACACGACCAATGTAAGGTTCCAGATTCAAGGAATAGTACGATGTTGCGTCACAAAGTGCCCACAGCTTTATTCCATATTTGCCTGGCTTCGATGATATGTACATTTTAAATGAGCACTAAAAAGTCTACTAAAGGTCACTAACTGTTCATCAACAGTGCCAGCTTAGTAACTGCCAAGGTATGGTTAACTTTTCGTTGTTCATCAAAAGAGAGAGTAATAACAGTCAAGGGAGCATCAATGAATTATTCTCTCTCTCTGTATGTCTATGCCTGGTATATTGAAAGTATGCATCACAGATGCATCTATGGTACACCATATTGATTATTATACTTTAAAACTTTAATTTAGAGTTTAGAAAAAGAAAATATGAGTGGGGTGTTATAACACTCCACTGGGAAACAACGTAAGTTTTTTTCTTGGTATGTTGAGTGTTAATAGATGTTCTTTGAAGGGACAAACCGTTCTGGTGATGGTATGTTTGTGCCTGTCTTGTTGATAATGTACTAATATACTAGAGGTCAAAATATAATGGTAATCTTTGTTTCAAATTGAAGCAATGTACACTTCTGTTGATAAAATAAAGTAAAACCAGAGTGTGCAAATTTTTATTTCAAATTAAAAATTAAACCTTGATATTTAGAGAGACGGCAGCGCTCATAATCATGAGAGCAGATATATAGTTGTGGAGAGACACAAAATAAATAAACATTAAAACTCGAATACATAAATCAAAGAGTAAAATTCTTAAATACGGGGGTGAACACAATTATGTATTGATGAAACCTGCCAGACAATGATCAAGGTGGAAAAAACCTTCACTCAAGTTTAAAACCTTATTAGAGTTCACTTTAATAAAAGCACTTCATAGATACGCCTCAGAGCCAAATCAGGACATTTGTAAAACAAAGAAGCGGAAGTAAAATTAATAGAGTGCCCAAAACTAAAAACATGAGAAGTTAAAGCATTAGTTATTTGTATTAAAAATGGAAATGACCCGTTTATGCTCTTTAATACGGCAATCTAAATCCCTACCAGTTTCCTTAATATATTCTTTCTCACAATTATTACATGGAAATTTGTAGACACTAGCATTAGAGATGGTCGAAGACTTTTTATAAAGTTGAATTCTATTTTATTTGGGTATTGAAAAATAATTTTAGACTGATGAAACTTAGAAAAAAGATGACCAGCCTCTGTATCTATAGAAGAATAAAAGGAACGTTAATATCCTTAACAATAGTAAAAGTCTTTTTACCACTCCAGGAATAGACCCTGTTCTACTATTGTATTGTAATAAAATCAAAGCAATTGTATTGACTTTATATTAGAATTCAATATTTATGAATGAAGTTTTATTATTTCAAAAGTTTTGCAAACTAAAAAATCTACGCGTTCCTGGTGGCACGCAACGATTCGTGTTAATCTATAAAACGTTCATTGTTGATTAAAAAAATTGAGGACAATTGTTTCATCTTTCTTTCAGATTTGCAAAAGATTGAATTTATTCGACAAACAAAAACGAACACTTTTGAAGAAAGCAACAAAGGTATAATAACACTTTAAACACCACTCTAGTAGGTTTAAGTAAAATATTGCATATTTTCTACCAAATTGGCCGTATATTAAACATTATGAATAACAGTGATATTTTACATTATACAAATTATTCAAAGATGACAATGAATCCAATTCCTAGTGAAAATTAATTTTATTCAACTATATAGAAACCCATTGCAGCCTCGCTTGCCAAAAAACATTACTGAGCAATTATTTTTTTGCCCCAATGTCCAAAAGAATTGAGAGATACCCTATTCAGTCCTATTAATTCATTAGAACAATACAGACTACATTTTTGAACTTATTTGCCGGAATAAAATCGCCAGAGAAAATTGATTTTAACTAAATAGCATTAAAAAATCGTAAATTGTATATGCCGAAAATTTCGACATATAAAAAAATGTTATATGCCGAAAATGGTTTTCGACATATAAACAAAATTTTTATATGCCGAAAATCAATTGCCTCGCAGAGACCGAAAATGCCATTTAAGACTAAGTACCATTAAGTCATTATATATAGGTATATACTGGGATGATTAGGAAAAATGTTTTATTACCCGTATTAATTGAACTGCCTGTATGTATACGTTCGTGCTAATTTCGCTTTTAATAGTAGGCACT
>JAUYWV010152300.1:0-10040 GCA_032274565.1 Nematoplana nigrocapitula
GGTCACATCTGCCGAAGAGACGCGACATCGCTCGAAAAGTTAGTCATGGAAGGAAGGGTTGAAGGTCGCGGTAGTCGTGGAAGACCGAGAACTCGATGGGTAGATCAGCTGAAGGAGGTAACCGGTAGGACAGCAGAAGAAATGAGAACAATCGCCGCGATTAGAAGGGCTTGGAGATGTGAGACATCAAGAACCCCCAAGGGCCGGTTACCGACCTGATGGATATACGACGACGACGAGAGGATTAAAAATGCTTCTAATTACAAAGTTTTACAAATATCTCTTACTATATACTATGTATGCTACTCGCATGTACATACAGTAGTATGCTTATTTCGCCGGTAAAATTATAAATTAGTGCTAATGACAAAGAATTATGACGTCACGTGTATCGATCCACGCGCGTGCGAGACATCGTCAGTTGGACTAAATACTGCTGTCTGAGGAGAATTCGGATAGGCAAGTTGAGAGACTAGCGAGTTGATATAGAAGTAAACTGTACGAGGCCGGCATTAGTAGACTGATTGGCGGTTAGAGGATGTGACAACAGTTTTGGTAGGCTTGTGTGCGGGCTTGATGGATGAAAGAGAAAGCCGTTTTTGTTATTCAATTAAAATCACATCCGAATCTGCATGCCAGCCGACCAATATCAAATTACAGCAATTACTTAGTTTCGTATTCAAATCTACCACCCGGATTTGCGGTGACATTCCATGGAAA
The DNA here is from genome assembly GCA_032274565.1 of Nematoplana nigrocapitula. Classification (NCBI taxonomy): domain Eukaryota; kingdom Metazoa; phylum Platyhelminthes; order Proseriata; family Nematoplanidae; genus Nematoplana; species Nematoplana nigrocapitula. The sequence goes on from JAUYWV010152300.1 coordinate 721, forward strand.
TGGCGACAGCAATTGAATTGCAGACGCATTGAATATTATTACTTTAGTTTTCGGTTTTATTCTGCCTCATATTATTTTGCTTCAAACAGTTGATCGGAAAAGCTGAGACTCTTCGTCATATCAATTTTTGTGCTATTTTTAAAGCGTAAATTGTCGAAAATATGAAAACATTGTAGGTAAATATAATTTATGTAATTTAAATAGATAAGGCAGGGCAGTTGTGTTCTGCGTACTATCGAAAACTACCAATCAATTAAAAATACTGTATGCATGTAAACTCGATATACCTAATAGACATACCGCACTATTAATATATAAGGAGAAAGCTGGTGGTGATTAGACATTTATTCATCGTGACAGGCAAAAGAAATCCATTATATAGTATGTATTCTAGACTAATGAATGTTTGCGGGTATCTCTTTTCTGCAGTCAAAAATCCGATTTATTGATTGTTAGTCAGAGAGGTTAGCTATCCCAAACAAATATTATACGTTTTTTAGAAAGCAAGTCAAACTAACTCCTCTCATCGCTTGCAGTGGCTGGTTGCCAGGGGCACATACACTCTCATGATCGCTACACCTATCGGTGACGTGTGTCATTATTACGCCAATATGTTTAGCCAGTCATATGAGTGCCAAAATCGATGTTCCCAATTTAGGACTACAGCATACACTTCGTCATCCTTTCCCTCCCTCCTACCCCCTCAAAATCGGTTGAGTCCTTCTCCTGTCAGGCGACATGTTTATCCAGAAACTTCCACCGGCTGTAGACATTTGAATGATGGCCATATGGTCCGGTTCCCAAGCTCACAGATTGATCGAAATCTCTCCCCTCATCCGCCGTTTCCAGGGAAACTAGGCTTTGTTTAAACTTTTAGTCGAACCCTACATCATTCATACAAAGAGAGGTGCAACTGTACTGGTTGCCCAACTGTATACCGGTATAGCGTCTTTTGTTTCGGATAGTTTTTTGTATGGGCTAAAGGATTCTTACAGTAAAACTAATCAAACTATGCCCATCGGTACTCTTAGAAATCAATCAAAAAGTGCCCGGCAATCGTAAATTAGACTGCTAATTTCCTCCGAGAGTGTCACCCGCCCAAGAAGCTTCTCTACAGTGTTGGGGCTTCCTGTGGACTCATCTGCCCCCAAAAAATCTCCTTGATCGAGCAGAGCGAAATGTGTAAGGATATGCCGGACAAGCAGAACAGTAAATCAGGTAACAATAAGTCGGAAGCCAACCCGGAGGAGAGCACGTCGCCGCTTGCACACTGGTAAGTGTAGAATCATCGGGAAAATTCACATTATTACAACCGAAATCGACTCTTTTACATAGTTCACCATCAAGAACATCTTCCTCTTCCAACTATCCCTGTTTTCATACCTACCACTAATTCACCCCTATATTATCTCCATCCTTTTCTGGGTACTCCACTTGCTCTGTCTTCCTCAACGTTCGCGTCAACAATATTTCTTCGCACTGTTTCTATTGCGAATGTGAAAAAACTGCGTATGAGATAGCAATAAAATATTCTGTCTTCTAAACATTCTTCGCCAATCTTCCCCATGATGTACCAGTTTGGCTTCTTCAATTTCCAAGTGGTGTTCAGTAGACTTCTGTAGTCCTTTACTTCAAAAGATTTTAACTTTTTCCAATAGCCTGAGGTCCTTTCATCTTCGTCTACAGTGTGTACACACAGAAAAGGAATTCCTGTGCATGTTTCAACACATCTACAGTTGTATACTATTTCACACTTACTGTATGTAGTGCTCAGTAAATATTTTGTAGTATAAGGTTTCCCATTGCATTTAGTCAATTCTAGAAGATGTGCAGTTAATTTAGTCATCGGGACCGTGTAAAAAGGACGTTTTCCCAAACTATGTGTTATCAAGTACAGCCTTTACTGGGTAGGTACTTCATTTTCAACTAAAAACTACAGCGTGTTTCATAAGTTACTACGAGGTTCAAGCGCACCGCTATAATATCTACCCTAACCATAGATTTGTCCTTCATTACAAGTGCAGTCACGTCTGAAAGTTACATCACCTTACTGGAGAATGAGTTTATACCAGAACTTTTTCGTAGAGGCATTAACATACGTACAGTCTCATTTCTGATCACACGGTGTTAGATATACTTGGATTTTTAATAGGCATTTTGCAGATCGCTGAGTTGGTAAATTTGGACCCATAACTTTGCGCTCCTGTTCTTGAGCTACAAATTGGATTTGGAATTAAAAACATCAATTACTGTGGTTAAACATTAATTTGATCTGAGAGGGCTATATGACCAAAATTGATTCCACGATAGAAATAACAAATTGACAAAGAGCCATCAGCGTCATGTTTTTGTAACATTAAGTCCTTAAAGAAGTAAAATAAATAATAGAAGCTGTCAAACACTGCGGTTCATTATGGAAGTAATCTTGAAGAACATCTTCTTCAAACAGCTTCAGTCTCTGGGGTAACAAATACCATATTACGCATAACAACTCACCATTCACACGGCCAAACTCATCAAACAGTGGTTCTAGGATAACAAGGTTACTGTTATGGAGTAGTCTGCATATATTGTAGCTCTGACTTGAATCCGACAACTATTTGATTCTGGTGAAGAATTGAAGATATAACAATTGAACATGCCTGGGAATCTATTGATATGGGCTACATTTATTACGAGTCTAATTAATTCAATGGCACAACGAATTGTGTAGTTTATTTTCCAACATGGCAATATGAGAGGTTATTATAGTGCTACGTAACCACACTATGTGCCAAACGCTACAAATTAACCCTATCCTACCTGGGCTATTTGACGCACTCAGAAACCGGGGGGGGGGGGAGTGGGATCGGCCCGCGCCTTATATTTTGCTCCCCTGTTTAGATAAAACCTTGAAATTTTGAATGTAGGGTATGATCGTTGACAGTGGCTGTCCTAAATGTACAAACATAAGGTAGTTGCACCGGTTTGATGACAGAGTCGTCTTAGTGGTCTAACGTTACCACGTGACATTTGTCTATTATCATGTTATGTCATTTCACAATTGATGTCTCCTATTATTATAAATTAGCTTTATTTTTAAGTCAGAAATGTTCATTTTATCTAGTATATATTCCAATTGATATGTCCTATTTATTTATAGTACTATTATATATTTATAAATCTATAAATTCTATTTTTATGATTTTATTATTCTGAATTGTTGTATCCAAAAATAATCCAAAAAATACAAATATGTTTATTTAAACTGGAATCAATTAACGAAATTTCTTAAAATGGTTTTAAAAGTTGCAGAACATAATAATATGAAAAGTCCCTGAACCTCACGTAGCTGCGTCTTTTATTTAAAAAATGCCAGTAAAAACAAAAGAGCGCGGACTGATTCGCCCCCCCCCTCGGTTAGGATAGGATTAATAATGTTTTTATAACACCGTGTAATATAAAACTTTAAAAAATCCGTTAAGAGAACACCCCAGTTTATTGATATATTATTCAATATCTATGAGGTCTGTAGAATGTTTAATTAGGCATTGTCCTGTGGGGCCGCTTGAGTGTGCTGTAATGATATGAAAGGCCCGAAATAGTCAGACTCTCAAGTTATCAGATCATCAGCTGTCTTTTTAATTATTCAATATCTATGAGGTGTTCAGAATGCTTTGATATGCGTTGACTCTAGTCCTAACCTCGATAACAAATCTTCATTTATTAAACAGAAATGAAGAGCATTGATGAACAGACTTAGACGGTGCAAAGTCCTGCGTGCCGTTGTCAAATTATTTATTTCACCGGGCTCTCTCTCTCTCTCTTTATCATTATAGTTTGGAATATTTTGTTCAATTAAAATGTGCATAAATAGTTCCACAGTTGGTTGAAACTCATTATTGGAAAATACATTTTCGTTTTTTCGTCTTTTCCACAACTACATAGTGTACTGTATACGTATAAGAAGTAGCTTAACACAGTGACTAAATAGACTGTATTTAAACAGGACACACACCATGTCTCTTACCGAGTAGGCTCAAATCCTACATTGTCGGAGGGCCGGGAAGTGGCAAGACCAGTCTTATTCGTAGCCTCATCTACGACTCTCCAACAATGTCAGACTCAGCTACGGAAACTGTGCAGAAATACATCTGGCAACCCGCACTGTCCAAGCAATACAACAACAATAACGGTGAGGAAACGTCGTGTGCTGCTTTTAGAATATTTTTCACCACTCTTCTTTTATCCAAATAAGTTGAAGATCCTGTAAACTAAATCTGATCTTCCCAACTACAATCGTCAGAAGTTCTGGTTAACAAGACGCGAAACGAAAAATTGCGTATTATATATTTCAATTCAAATTTTCAAAACATAACTGTTGTGAGAAGCAAAAAGTGCAAATTTTTCAATGTGTATATATGGCATTTACCTCATTTTTCAAATCATTAATTTTCAGATCAAATATAAACAACAATATGATTACAAATGTAACATAAAAATCACAGATGGAATATAATCAGTCCGAATACACATGCAGCTATAACTTTTAGAAGAATACAAATACAACCTCTATTACTGTATGATGTAAATGCTGTAATGCTCTAAAAAGCTGTTTAAAGATTGGTGAAAGTGTGTTCACTACTTAAAATTCAAATTTTGATTGCTCAAAGGCGACCTTCATAATGGTCAGTTTTAAATGTTCAGTTACAGTTATGCTAAATGTAACTATGTGTTGAAAGTTTATTTCTATAATCAGCCTATTGGCTAAACTATCACTAAACGCGTATAGTTGACCGTCCTGATCATAGAGTACAAAATAGATAGAGGTTCGTCTACAAGCTGGTTGCTAGATTTTTATCCAGCAACTTTTTGAGAAAGTCGAAATTATAAATAATTAAATACTGGTAATTTATATAATTACATAAATATCACTTATATTTTTTGTTTACATTTTAATATATTAAACGGCGAAAAGAATTGAATACTATTTAAGAAATTATAAATTATTCTATAAAGTTTTGTTTTTAAAAGTGTACAACGAAGGGTGGCGCCATTCTTTTGGGGTGACTTACGATGGGCAAAGGTAAATCGTGCAGTGCTTATGGTTGTAATAATCGATGTGGAGGGAAGATAAGAAATATTCCAAAAAGACATTCTTCGTTTTCATGTTTTCCCAAAAGATATTCAGTTGTAAGTACAGGACAGGATGAAGGAAGGGAGCTAGGTCTGAAGATATAGGACCGGATGAGGGAAGGGAGGACTTACATTTTTAACGCAAAATACATACTATTTCCTACTCAAAAATATTGATTTCATATAAACAGCAATTGTTTTAAAAATTAAATTATTCGTAAATATATATATATATATACTACATATACTGGGTACCCAAAAAGTAGTGTATTCGTACACTAGCATTTTTATGGAATACAAATAGCTAAAAATAACAAGCTAATTTTTACACTATGTGAGATAAAAATATATTGAAAATTTAACGAATTTACTCCGAGTCGAACGTCTATCTATTCTGTACTCTGTGGTCCTAATGTTCTATTGTCGTAGTGCTTGGTCACGCATGCATTTCTATCATTCATATTTGACGCAAAATAACGGAATGGCATATAGTATAAAAATGGCGTGTAGTAATAAATAATAGCTGAAGAAAGCCAAGTACATTTATAATTGTTTAAGAGTTTATTTTTCTATTTTTGAGCGTAAATATGTTTGTCTTTTTGAAGTTCCAACTACCGAAGAAGAATCGGAAGACAACACCAAAGACTACTTGGATAAACTGACAACGGACTCGGAGACGACCATCTGGTCCGATTTGAGAATCGAGTTGTGGGATTTTTCCGGTCGGTCAGTTCTCCTACCGGTGCATCAGACCTTTATCACTCCTGGCGGCCCTGTTGTGGTCGTGTTCAGTCTGACCGATTCCGAGTCCCCCGCCCACGTAGCTTGCTGGATTCGCACGATCCAGCAAAAGGTAATGTGGTTTTCATTGAAATCTCTTTCTATAAACTGAACAGTATAATGATTGAGTGCGGTTTTAACAAATTTTAATCTTTTCTAATGATTTCACGTATCGTGCAGTAGGACACATAGAAATCATTTGCTAAATAACGTGTGGAACAGGTGGAATCTTCTGTCAAGCATACTTCAACCAAATATTCCACGCCATCCTTTGCGATCGTCTGCCAGTCTCGAAGATGATGCGAGTTCCCCGCTGGTGAAACTTTGAACGTCATTTATCCATGATGTTGCCGGCCGTCTTCTTCTTCTCTTGTCTTCTACTGATCTTTGTACAATTTCTTTTTCAAACCTCCTTGACGGATCATGTGTCCGAAGTAGCGCATATTCCTTATTGACATTTGCTTTTGTAACTCCAGCTCGCTCCCGATCTTGTAGGTTGTAAAATGATTATCGCAACTAACACATCTAGTTTATATGATTATAAACATTAAATTAGAATATTTGTGCATGTACCTCATCGAATATGCCCATACCAGTTTTGGCATTTTTCTTCCGTTATGACATTCAAGTTATCGATAATCAACCGTCCAGAACATTTAACAGATGCTGGATGATGAATTTGTCCTCTTATATTCCAATTTGATTGTCACCATAGAAATCGGATTCCGCGGCACAGCTTTTAAAATTTTTATTTTTATTAAAATAGCTGTGTCGCGGAATCCGATTTCTATGATTGTCACTCGTTAAACTTAGTTTTATCTGGAATGCCTTAATCAAAAATTTGATTACCGTTCAATCAGTTTTGTCTATTTTGAGACCACATTATTCTTATCAGTTGAATTTGCTTGACTGTTTACGAATTTGTCTGCCAGATTTCTGATATAAATGCTTTGAGAAGTGAAATGGTGAATTGGAGTGACTGTTGTCTAATTAAGTGATCTCAATTGAAAATCAATGCTCTACAGACGTCGAATTTGAATGCAAAATTATATATTGTGCTTTTGCATTCTATAATATAGTCGCTTTATTTCATGATTCACTGTTGTAGCAGAACTGGATGCCTAATAAATATCAATGTTATTACTGTACATTTCCTCCCTCGGAGGATAAAGAAAGTGAATTGGGGAAATACACTTAGTCGCAGAATGAAGATTTGACTTTCCGTGGAAAAATAACTTCCTACGTGAATGACGATGTAGTAGAGCCATCGTGTCTTTCCCAGAAATGTATCTGAACTTTTTAAATAGTGTAGATTTGTGAGGCAATCTACATAAATAAATTAAAACCGATTTGTTTGTGTACAGAAGCTTCCGTTATAGCTATTTTTATTCATTTTGTAAGCTGTATCGGAGTTTCTCGTTTTATTGATTATTGATTTTTCTGCGCCATGAATTGTATTCTGTTCATCACCTTTATAACTGTAATTTGGCTTAAATTTCACTGCCAACTGTATACGCTTGAATAGAATTGGCGAAATATATCGCGTAATATGGAAATTATCTTGTTTCATGTCTTACTTATTAAATTTGTTAAATTGTTTACTTATTAAATTTGTTAAATTGTTTTCATATTAAATTTGTTTATTCAATAAAACTGGCAGCCTGTATATATTTGTTTAAATCCAGGGGTCATTTCCCCTGCTGTACATTAACAAATACTGTTAAATAATATCATTTAGAAAGCTGGTTTCATTCAATAAAGTAGGGTATTTAAAATTTTAATTAAAATTTATAAGCAAACACTTAACATTCGCGGGATATGAGTGCACAATTTTCAGAACAGCTGAACAGATGTTTGTTGTCGAATCGGATTGGCGTGCGTGATAATTCTGAATAAGGACAACTGAAATTCATTATACTTCCGTTATTCACAGGCGACAGTCCTCCCGATGGTATTGCTAATGGAACCTCAGCTTTTTGGGTAATTGAATAAGTTCAATTATGCTGTGAAATCAAAGAAAATGCCGTCTCCCGTAAAAATAACTCTTAAAAAATAAATTTACTAAAATGATATTAATTAAAAAAAGCAACGTATTCCAGTTTCCACATTATATCAGTTTTATTTGAAAATCCTGTACTGGTTTCCTAAATGTCTCTAATTCTTTATAATAAATAGAATAAAGATACCTACGTACATGCTTATTGTGTTTGTATATCTAATTCAGAAATTGGTTGAAATACAAAAAATGCTGAATAATGTTTTTAAGGGAGAGTCACTCTCTAGCCAAGAGCCAAGTCGAACGCTATTTCATTCTCGCAATGAATGCAGGAATCACACATTAGAGTTGTACTCGTGCTCCAGCAAGATTGTACACTACAGTCCTTGAATTCTAACAGACACCTCGATCACAAACTCGCCTTAGTTAGATTGCTGATATTGACTTCTACGTATTTGGGCTGTAATTGTAAACTGAGGAGGTTCCACAAGGTATTAATCGCCTCGACCTCGATTTCATCTCTTTGCCCCTCCCAGAAAACGTGACAACAGCCTTTATAAGGGCTACAAACTTATAAAAGACGGTTACTAAAGGGAAAACTACTTCTATTATATGCTCAACATACAGTATATAGAAAACAGGGATGTACATTCTGTATGCAGTATTGTGTATAACTGTCGCTGTTAGGCATCAATTTATGTACAATTTTATATATGCAAATATATTTTGCAGATTCCTGGATGTGTATACATTCTGGTCGGTACAAGGTCGGACAAACTGCTTACGGAAACAAAAAAGCAAAATAAAATCGATAAAGTGCTAAAGGTTGTCCAGGAGGAAAACATGAAAGACATTGAAGCTTTAAAGGCTGTTATCAAATCGATTAAGTAAGTTGGTTCATGTAGTAGTTCCTGGAGATATAATATGCAGTATTATTCCAATATAAAACATAGTGCTATAATCATCATTTAACCACATATATCGATTCACTGTCTGTGCATCAATTGTCTAAACTGATCTGGACATTACTACCAAAGTATAGATAACAAGTCGAATGATTTTTAGTTAAAAGTACACCTACATTTATCAATGACTACACACATCTAAGATGACTTTATTCTTACCTTGTTAGATCATATTATTAAAATTTGCTAGTTGTGAGAAACTGTTATGAGTAAGGAATTAGAGTGTATTTTAGTAGGTTCAGCTTGGTAATAGTACATTATGCCATCGAGTGACCAGCAGAAGGTTTTCGCCACGAGTGTTTTACTGTCTCACGAGGACGAAGGCCGAGTGTGACATAAATCACGAGTGGTGAAAAGTTTCTGCGAGGTCACGAGTGTGTATATGTTCTTTTTCCAACGATTGATATTATTGAGTATGTAAGAATAGAGGAGATTTGAGTATTCTAGTGAGATAAATAGAAACC
>JAUYWV010152311.1:0-10039 GCA_032274565.1 Nematoplana nigrocapitula
CAGAAATTTGAATTCTCCAGTAGCCTGATTGATTCAAAGCTAAATCAATAAATTTGAATTCTGCAGATGCTGCGATTGCTAACGCTATACGGGTAATCCTACTTGTACGTATAAATTCATTTAAATATTTAAATATAGTCAGTGTATATTAAAGAGTTGACTGTCTGCGTCTCCCTATTCTGTGATTGGAATAGTTTAATTGATCGATTTAAAATTTGATTGGTTATTATTATAAAATTTCAAACACTTGACGAGAAGCAATCCTAGAAATGTATTGAAAATTTCTAAATACACATTTACATAATAATTTCGAACTCAGTACTGCTACTACATGCCAAACATGCTGCTCGTAGGTTCCTACAACAAAATTCATGAGAAAAAATGAAAAACAGAAAACGCGAAAATGGCTTCCCGATGGTGACTGTGACAACTGTTCGTTGACAGCCAGCTACTGTATATTAGCACTCCTTTTTAGCATGCCCTTTACCTTCCCTCTTTGCATGGGTTAGTTGAATCGGCAGATAAAAGGCAAACGATACATAACCGTATCAAGGAAAAAAGTCATTGTGCGCCCTAGTGAAAATGTAGAGATATAAAGCTATAAAATTAATACAAAACTTTTCTTTCCTCCTTTATATTCGTACGCATGAACTAAGAGTACAAAATTGATGCTACAAACTGGAAAGTTTTATAATTCGAACGTATGTATCATGCTTACCTTCCGCGTGCATATGAATATTGTTGAAAGAAAAATCTCAGACATCAACGTTTGTCGGCCTGTATAGAATTGGAATGCGGCTTCCTTTAGCCGGACAATTTATAACCCTTTTGAACTGATTGCTTACATATAAGACTAATAAATCTAATTACTTCACATTCTAATAGTCAATAATAAGGAAAACTGGCATTTTCAACATGAGGTTATGGCACAAAATGAAGATGATTTGATTAGTCGTTTATTATGAAAATGAATAAATATAAAATGAACAACACCCAAAATGGCAGTGGACCGTAAAACACTAGTTAATGAGTTGGAAAACAATAAAAACAGCGAGATAACCCATGCGAAATGATGAAAGAATACTTATTTTTAATAAACCTCTTATAGAGATGTTACACTAAGAAGCGCCACTCCTGAAAAATTGGACATTCTATTCAGTTTAGCAAGTCATAATTAAAGCCAATAGGCTTATGCACTAAACGCGACGGAAATTAATAGCTGCTAATCAGTTTGGATTATTAAAGTTCACAATGCATCAACGTCGCGTTCCGTCGCGGCGCGTTCTGCTTGCTGATCATAGGCCTTTACAAGTATCTAATCGATTATTTCGTTTACCAGGTCGCGCTGGACGACTAAGTGTTTTTCTCGTAATGACATACTCCGTTTCATTAAACCGGGTTCACCACCTCCGTAATGTTCCTCTACAGTATATCAGCAGTTGCCGACCTTTTATTACCTATCGCCCACTTTTTACTACTTTGTTTTCTCATCGCCCAGCATGCCAAGACAGCAAACTTTTAAACAAATCTAATTTCTCAGATAGATACATATATAAATTACAGAAAAGTTCATACTGTATACATGCTGCTGTAACTACAATGTCAATCATTATCAGTTAATGTGAGTCTTGTGTTTGAAGCTGCTTCGCCAGTTTCTTCACATTAGGAGTCAACTTCGTCATCGCCATACAAGTATCTCCGCGATCTGTGATCTCAAGTCAATTACTACTGTAAATACGAAAACCCGCACTCAAAAAGATAAGATGTGGGAAAGGCCAATAGCAGAAATTCTTCCTTTGTCCAGAGACACGGATATAATGCTGCAACAGAAAGACGCATCCATATAGCCCACGTTGATGACCACTGCTTTATATATTGTACTCAGATTTAGCTTTCGTGAAACAAATGAGAAAAGCAAAAGGCATTACGGCAATTGGCAACCCAAAGTCAGAAATGTCGCTTTTCCGGCGATGTAACAGGCTTTTCATGTAGTGAAATTAAATTCGATCAATGAGCGGAAACCGCTTTAATCAGACTGGATATTCATTTTTCTCTCAGTGCTATGAATAGTTGTGAGCTAGTGAGATTTGGGCAGGAGATGAAATTTTGCCATGTCGTTAATTCAAACTGTCGGCGTGGCATTTCTTAATGCAAAAGTGTACCTCAAGGAAAATGTAGGAAGCATTCCTTGTTCCCCAGTACCCGTATCAATATCGCGTTCTTAGCACAAGCACGTGCTTGCGGCGATCTTAAGCACGGCAGAGTTAACACGGTGGTATTAATAACCGAAGAACGTGCTAACAGTAAGCACGCTAGCTAAGAGCTAGTAGCAGTCTTGAGAACGATCTTCTTTTTAACTGAAAGTTTTGTTTTACTAAATCGGCGAAATGTTGACATTAAATACTATTGTAACTGTTAGTGGGAAATTAATATAAAGAAACTATCAATATAACAATTTTTCATGACCTCTTCACAACTTTATTATGAATAAAAAGTTAACACTTAAAAGCGGGATGCTTAACAGGAAAAATGGAGTCAAATGTGGAGTAGCATCATGTAGAACTTGTTCTAACTGATATATATAAACTGAAACCAATAGAATTTAGTGCTTATTGTTCTTCAAAATGGAATCACTAACAGTTCCGTTTTGCCATGGTCTCCCATACACTAAATCAAACCACTCAAATGTCCTTAAAAGTTTATGCAAACAAAAATGTTCTCATAAACTTACTAATTGTCTAATAGGCTTGTTGTATCACTCAGAGCATCAAACTTAGTAAAAAGAATCATAGTAAATCACTTAGAAACAATTTAAATATAGAAATAAATACTCTGTTTTACAATAGGCGAAATAAAGTTATAGAGGAAGCTAGTGTCCTATGGAATGGCATTCCAATGGAGATCAAAAAGTTAAAAAATAGACAATCCTTTAAAGATAAAACTGCAGAGTTTTACTTAAACAATAATTAAAAATTGAGTATTGCTTGAACAAAAAATATTTGCTTCATTGTTGCAATAGCTCCACCTTAGCTGCTTGGACACTGTTTGTATTTTTTGTATAAATGTCCTACTTTTCGCGCCTATTTAGATGTTCATTATTCACTTTCATTTTTCATTTTTCATCCTTCATTCATTTTTTGTACATATAATATATAGGTGACCAGCCAGATCTGCCCCAGGGTAGCCTCTGGTCTGCCTTTTGTAATTTTTTGATTGCAATAAAATAAATTATTATTATTATTATTATTAAATAAAAACCTCTTCAGTTACCACATTATATTTTGTGCTATTGATATCCTGGATCATATTGCATGTCTACGTCCTTTTCTTCCTGCTTTAGTTAAACCAAACTGAAGCCTTTTCACCTAGAAGAATGAATGCTCTGTTTACACAGCAATATTTAGCATGATATAACTTTCAAATTCTCAATAACAATGATCAGTATCGGGATCCAATCGGTTAAAATTATTAGTTAGCAAGTAACTGGTGTAAATTTCAGTCGATTTTTCATTTTAAAAATTAGCGTAAATGGAAGTTTAAAAATTAATTTCGAAAATGTCCACATTTCAATCAATAATATATTTCTGAAACTTTTTTGTGACTTGATAGCATAATGTACTATTTTCTACTATACCAGGCGAGTATTTTCACGTAGAAAACGGACATATTTTAAAAGCATTCGTTATCGGATTTCCACCTACTGTGAGATAATCGTGTTATACATATGAGAAAGTTTTACTCAGTTTTCATGGCAAACTGATTGGAACTATTTGCTTTGGAAATAGTTTGACTATGGACACTTGCTGAAAGATTTTACAAGACATATTTTTCTGGATAAATGATCAATTCTCAATAGTGCCAGCGTTAATATCCGGGCTGGGCTGATTGTTCGCCAGGATTGGTGCAATTTTTCTCGTTGTTTGCCTGTTTACCACCAAACTGATTGTCTTTTAATTATAAAAAACATTTTGCACTGCCTTCAGAAAAACTGTTACCTCCTCTTATAATTGCATAAAATGTAACAACTACAAGGTGTAGTGTTTACCCTATAAACGTATAGGCAAAGGCAATCCACCTTTTGCAGAAACATGCCAATATCTGTGTTTTTTAGGCTTGTATACTTTGTAGAAAGAAAAGCAGGAATTCTTTTGACAATTTCATGACAAATTATTTTTTCTCGTTTTCCGTCTCTTTAATGGGAGTCCCCACGCTAAAACAGACCAAATAGTTTCGGATAAAAACGCAAAAGTGAAGGGATTAGGAAGACAGGTCTCTGACACAACTGATACCATAACGATGCTGCAGGACAAGAACAGCATGACAACCCGAAAAAAACATGACTGATGGGTCAGCGCAATTTTCGTTTTCTTTCTGACACACAAACTTCTTATAGTTCAGCTAAGAAGAAGGTCTGATCTTCTCTGCGTTACTTGCATGTCTATTTAATGTCTGACCTCTTGGCGCACAGAGTCGCGTACCTTTTCGTGATACTCGAGAAATTAGCTGGTCACTTTTAATAGCTGTTCTTTTTTCGATGGGGTCTTGACTCCTTTCGTTTCGATCAGAAAAACAATCTGTCCACATCGCTTAAAGCTAGACAGTGGTAGATTCTTTCCTTCTTATCTACTACATCATCAGAGGTTTCTAAAAATGGAAAGGAAAAAATTCTCGGTTCCTTCCATAATTCCCCCCTGGGTCATAGGGCAGCGCAATCAGAAGGCCTTCACTAGATCCTACGCATATTAGTCGAATTGGTGGTACGAATCTTTGAGAGATTTGCATCGTGAATGACCTTGTCTGAAACGTGACTCTGGCTCTCATGATCTCCGACTGCTTTCGCTAAGCGTTGGGAGGGGAGGAGGTTCTATAGATGACTTCATAATTTCCTCAATCGGTTATGCCAGTAGATGGTACATGTACCATAAAATAGGAAACCATTCCGCTGTTTTTGTAATCAATCGGTAATAATGCGCCATCACTTTCACAAGCAAACAAGACAATTGCACCGCCAAATGCAGCATGCAATATCTGACAAAAGCGCGCATAAACCGGACCTGGTGAACCAACGACAAAAAGAACATCTTGTTCGAGTTGGTCAACGCCAGAAAGGACTAACGAAAGTAGAATACAGAATGCGCATATATGATATAGAGAATGTCACAGATCAATGCATTACAACCTTGTTGTTTGATTGGAAAAATTTTAACAATGTGGACTGTCATCTTGGAACTGCTCAACGGATGGAGAACTTGGAAGTCGGACGATTAGAAAATAAACCGATCAATCAATCCATCCAATGACTCAACTACAGGATTGTGAATTTTGTTTAATATAAAACCAGATTTATTTTGTTGTACGGGTTTTGTGATTTAGTTTAATAAATGAATAGTTATTATTTCAATATAATATATTTGCATATGCGATTAATCTGGTTCATGCCGAGACCTTGTACATAGATTAATCCAGCTACTGTATTTACTGTCAATATAGATTTAAGTAGTCAGCACTTTTTAATAGAAAAAAACTACAATAGAGATTAAATTTGACAATTTTTACTTTTGGGGGTAATTTATGACTGATTATATGGATTTCCTTCGCCACGGATCATGTAGATGGAGCTAAGCTATTCTGAATAATAAATGATTATGATGGAAATAATATTCTACTGCCGGTGCAACTGTCATTAATAATCAGCCTCAATTAGCGAGCTATAATAGGCTATTTAACTGTCTGGTCTCATTGTCCATTTCACCTAAATCTCAAAGTTCAAATAATTCCCATGAAAAAGTTATAAGAACATCATAAAATTATATTTTTTATATTCTCTCGATGTCTTAAAATACAGAATTAAAATAAGGACTCAAATTGCTAACATGAAAGCTACCTTATTTAGTAATTACAGTTTTCACACTTAATTTAATCTTGCTTAGTGCTGCAGGCAAAATGTGTTGCATACAATGAAAGTATTTTGAAAGCGAATGATATTTTCTTTCTATTTTAGGTAAGTAGGAAGTTTTGGATTTTTGTAGACGTTTGGCTTAGATGTTAAGGCATTCCTCTTATTGTGATAATCATTTGATTTTAGTATAGAGACCCTTATAAACATACATATGCTGCATTTAAGAGTACATAGCATTCCTACTGGTGCCTGTGAGAGTACACAGCATTCCTACTGGTGCCTGTGAGAGTCTAGCTGCCTTTCCCAGTGTCAAATGTACCTCATCTTCCTCTACTAGGAATTAGTTAGTGTTGCCTCAATGAAAAAACGTATATAATTTCTTTTCTGAATTCTTGCTCAATTGTTTATGAAATTATAAGAAATACAGGTACCTTCTATATAAATACAAAGTTATAATTTTAAAAATAAAAAGGTTTTCTTTTGAAGAGATGATATTCTATGAAAAGATAACAGATTTTCATTCTTTTTCTAATAAACTACTTGAATCGTATATTTATTTATGTTTACATTAAACTTTTGATTAATTACAGGTAACTGTTTAGACTTCTTATTTTTCATTCATTTTTATTGTTATTATATTTTAGACAGCTATCTAATTGTGGACGTTTAAAGTAAAATATTATCATAACGTCTTATAAGACTTAGTAGTTGTAATTCTGGAATTGTTAATTTCCCTAGGGAATTAATATTTACTGACTTTATCTTCGTCAAATTAACTCCTGTTAACTTTCCTTGTCGTTAATTTCCCCAGTTAATTTCCCTGATATTAAAAAAAATTAATGTCGATGTATTTTTAAAATAAACTATCAGTTCAGAATCTAGGAATCATTTTAATGCGTTATATTGAGATTAACTAATATAGTAGAAATTAACACCTTATAAAATATAATAATATTAAATTTGAATTTCTTATATTTTGTAAAGCATATATACGTATAAATTCATGGAAATATTTAAATATAGACCTGGGATATTAAAGAGTCAACTGTCTGCCTCTCACTACTCTGTGATTGCAACAGTTTGGGTAATAGGTGGGGGCATGGAACATGGTACTATAATACATGATGAACCTACAGGGTTGGTATAATGAATAACTTACAGGCCAGTACTCTATACAGTAACTTCTGGACTTAATAAAATATTTTGGCTCATTCGTTTACAATAATAAACGTTTAAACGTTTAATAGAATGATTCGTATTTCATCAAGGTGCAGTGGTATTCAGCTTGTCATTTGGTTACAAAAAGTCTTCGACTTAGACCTTCTTTAATAGTTCTTCATGCATTTTCAATTGTCCACGTCATCGAATTTGGCGCAATGTAGTGTTGGGAATCCGTTCCCACTCTTTAAAAGTTTTGTCAGTTCTGCGTATCGTTGCACCGTCATTCTGGATATTGAATCTCCAATAAGCACAAGGTATTGTTCACTCATCACAGTTCGCCTTTCACCTGTTGCAAAGTGAAAATGTTTATCAAACCAATCATCGAGATAAATAGGCGAATCTGCCGGTTATAAACCATGCCACCAAGAAATCCCTCCCCCTCAACACAGCATAACTCGAGACGAAACCTTCTCGACTCCCCCCAACGCTCCTGTGTCGTCAACTTCTGATCGCGTCATTGACACATATCGGCAATGGAGCAAGGCGATATCGCTTGGAAAAGTCAGTGTTGACAATGTGAGTCCATCGTTCACCACCAATGAGAAGGGAATTGCATATATCTTGCCAACCGAACGCGTTCACTTAAAAGAAAATCATTTATGCAACTTGTACGCCGAGACCCATGGTATGGTTTCAAACTATTTTTTGATGAAAATGCGTCAGGCAGAGATATGTGGGACTCTCTGGGCTGAATTTTAACTCATTCGTTCTCTTCCTGAATCTTTTCCTGGTTTCTCAATGTCCGGGTAAATGCGTGTATAGGATCCGTGCATACGTATCTTTACAATCAATAGAAACAATTTGTTAAGTGCCTGACTCAAACTAAAAGCAAGAAATTCGTCGCTGACTTTTGTATTCAATGAATTTATTCATATCATACCTGCTATCCTCTATATACTATAATAAGCCTGCTACACGGTTGTGATTCAACTCTTGTGGAATATGAGTATATACAGTATACGCAGGGCTGTATTCCTGGGATAACGCGGTATAATAGCGCTATACTTCTTAACCTCATGACTTAAAAAGCTTTATACTTCTTAAGATGTTAAAACCGAATGCTTTTGCAATGAAAATTATATTTTAATTTATAGATGCAAATGCCCTTTCCCTAGGCGAGGGGACTGGCTGTGGATCCCAAATTATCCGGCCTAACGCTAGTACACGACTAGTTTCGTCCTGATTGGGACACATCAGGTGTACACAAGAGAAGGCGAACCCAGCCTGACTTACTACTTAATAGCAAGTCAAGCCAGGAGCTCCGGACAATAATTTCCCCACAGTGAGATCAATGGCATCATGCAATCACATTTGCATCTAATATTTTAATTTTTTCTTTAGTTTTCAATCTTTGTGTCACTCTACATGTAGTTTAACAATCACGCTAAGATTTGCTAAGATAGGGAATAATGATGTCGTCAGTCGGAAATTCAGATTGGAAGAGAAACCTGCCTTTCTCCGCATGCGTGTACTAGTAGACAGCGAGGAGAAGCCTTATCTGTAGGACTGACATTCTTTCATCTCTTTTGGTCGACAACATTTCAAATTTACTCTTTGTTAGTGCAAATGGCCCACCTATTCAGCTTTTTAGCCCAAATCCTTATGTAGTATATATCATGACTAAAAACTGTCAACTGACTTTAATGTCCCAGACTAGACATTTTCTGATTGGCTCAACCCTTTCAGCCAATTACAAATCGAATTACCCCCCTCCCCGAAGTTTTTTATATATATGTTGACACAGAGGGTCAGTTGGCTGAATGACTATTTCTTCGAGTTGTTGATACAAAAGTATTTTTCCAACTTTTACTGCCAAGTATTATATTACCACAAAACAAGTAAGTCAAAACTTTTGTAATTTTTGGGTAGAATGCTGAAAGATAAATATTTAGCCAATGTAATTTATTTGAATGATCTACACGAAACTTACGCAGAAAAATGCTTTACAGAAAATGAAACTAAGATTTTCAGTAAAGAGAAGAATTTAGCAGCTTTTCAAAATATTTTGGGTGTTAATGATTGTCCTTTAAATGTATGTAGAAGTATCCGCTATGTTTTATTATAGTTATTGACCTTTCAATGTGGAGTAAGTTTCTGAATAGGCCTACATTGTTTATATAAATTTTACTATATTATTGAAACGAAATGTTTATACTATGTTATATTATTTGGGGCTAGGCTCAGATCATTAGGGCTATATAGACCGCTTAGATCAGTCAATGGTTGCCTCCTAACCATGCTAACATGCAGAAATCATTGGAAACATGCTACTGCATACCTTACAATGGATGCACGTATGTACCTTAAATGCACTTCTTCGATTCACATTTAGACTTTTCCCCACCAAACCTGAGTTACGTTAGTGATGAGCATAGTGAACGTTTTCACCAAGATACCAAGGTGATGGAGAACAGGTCCAGGGGAAATTCAGTCCAACCATGATGGGCGATTTCTGTTGGTTCCTCAAGAGGAGTCTGATTCAGAATACAAAAGGAAGAGCAGGTGTTTAAAGCATTTTTGCTATACTTTTCTAACTGATTTATGGCATTTTTTCTGACATAAGCATTGTGTTGAGATACTAATATATATAATTATATTATTCAAATTTTGTCTTCTTAACCCTATCCATACCGGGCTATTTTACGCAGCCAGGTACCGGGGGGGGGGCTGATTCGGCCCCCTATTGAAATCTACTTTAGGAGTGTGCTATAGTGATAAAAATTGGTACCTAATTAGATCGAAATGATCTACAGATAACTTTGCTTTTAAATTTTTTTTATAAAATAGTTACAGCTAATTTAATTTTTAAAGTACATCAAAAAAGTGAAAAATTGTTTTTCATTTTTTTCAATTTTTATCGAAATAATTAACTATATAATAAAGTACTGAGTGTCTGAATATTATAGTGCGTGTTGGTGG
>JAUYWV010152322.1:0-10039 GCA_032274565.1 Nematoplana nigrocapitula
AAAAATTGTAAAAATAAACGACTTAAAACATATACATACCTTCCACAGTACGCAGACACAGACACCTAATAAACTTTTAAAAATTGGTTACCAAATCATTTATCGACGCTTTAAAACAAATTACATATTGCCAAAAATCTAAAAGCGTGAAAGAAAAATAAACTGTTTCTATAAAAATCATTATAACTACTTGTTTATGCGCTTTTATATCTATTAGGGCACCTAAATTCAATCTATAATGAAATTTAAAATTTACAGCTTGTCAATAAAAAAATACGTAGCTCGACACAATAGTCTTACCAACAGTCTTTTATCTATTAGGAACATTCGAGAAAATACAGTATTCTGAAAAGGGCAATTTGGCGAAATTGGCCCCTTCCCCAACAGCGCGAGCCCTGCAATTGATATGAAAAACTAATTAGTTAAATGAGCGAAGGCAGGGGGGGCCAAACGATACCCGGGCCCCCCCCTGCTCCGACGCTACTGTTTAGCCAATCGCTGATAAGGTAGCCACCCTATGTCGCCAAGACAACACTCCTGTACTACACGTTAATATTGAAACACAAAATCTGATGGACTTGTAATATTAGTTCTACATTTGTAGGTCTACAATTGTAGAACTTGTACGTTTTATGAAACAGGCCCCAGGGGCCTTTGTTCTAAATATAATCGTCCCTTTTCGATACAGACTCAATGGGAGACACCAAGACACCGTTTACAGGGCAGTAAAGTGCCTAATTAAAAGATTAAATTAAACCATTTAGACAAAAGATTTTATCTATATATTGTGAACTGATTGATAAATCGTTCGTTCCATTACACTTTGTTGTAATTTTGTGTAGTCGTAATTTTAAAAATTCGCGTCTATAACACTTCGCCATCTTCATATTCGTCGTCTGTAAAACTGTTGTATATTTTAAAATGTCGTGTGTCTAAATTGTCGTGTCATGAACTTATGGTGCAAAGATCACCGGTTTCATCCAGTGGTTTACAACTGCACATAGGTGATCAGACTGCGACCATAATCGATTATACGAATGATGCATGAATCAAGATAGTGACAATAAGTGAGCAGCGATGATCTTTGGTGTGAAATGATCACATTTGTGCTCGAGTTAGTGTGTTAGTGGTCTCGGCATGGTGCTAAAAGCGAGCAGATTATCTGAATCTTTGGTAACCAGTTAGCTTCTTTCTTAACGGAATATATACATGACCATTTTCACAACAATAGAAAACTTCCTAGATTACGACTGTACCCAGATTCTTTGCAAAATCCGAAAAATAAAAAGAAACTAGAAAAGCCGCAGATTCCGTTTGGTAACTACCCCAAACATGAAGAGAACACAAGTTTAAATTTTATGAAAAGTATAATTTTGTACATTCCACAAACAGACAGAAGAAGAATTCCTACTATTGTGCAAAGAAAACTATCGCTGAAGTTGGTGTGGACAAGAATAATCCCAAGGAAGAGAAACTGATGGTGTCCGGCTGTATGACTATCCAGGCTGCTTTCCTGTGCTGTATTGTGCTCCACTACGTCGACTTCTCTTCCACGCATCACAAATATACAACCATATGCAGAATAATTATTAAAACAACAATTTAAATACGACAGTTATCCTAGATCTCAGATAAACAGGTTCACAAATTTTTGCAATACGAAAACAGGATCAAAGCAGGCCAGACACTATGCCAATATCTCATTTTGAAGTTAACAGCACAAAATTAACTTTCAAAGATATACCGTGTTTGTACAGATGATCAGGCATAGATTCCAGTTTTTCACGTAAAGTAAAATAGCACTTGAACTACAAAGAGGTTACAAATTTTACAAAAGCAATTTTGAATTCAAATTGAATTTTAACTATATATTATGATATAAACTAAACAAAATTATGATTTATTTTTGTAAAGCCTCTATAAATTATAATTTCAACGTCGTACATGTTAATCATTTATGAGACAGGGGAGAAAAATGTGTTTTCCTTACACGACCATGTGTGAGAGTTGACGGACGCTTTCCTAAAAAGTATATTTCATTATATCAATATTGGAAGTAAAAGTCTTTGCTAGAGAGATGCTTCTTCACTATGCCAGTAATCGATTTGTTAAATTCAAAATTTATTTTTGTAGAAAATATAAACAGTACATGTACAGTATTCGGATGACGCGGCTTGGATCACAGACAAATTAGAGAAAAAGAATACCTTTGGAGGAAATGCCAACCAGGTTGAGTGAAAAGGTTGTAACTTAACTGTCGATTCGAACAAAGCAGAAATTACACACAGTGAAAGAAAGTGAAATATCTTTGGTTCACTGAGGAAGACAATCAGGACAGATAAAAGCTGACAGTATCTGCATTCAATAAATATAAAAATTTGTTTACTCGGAAAGGCATTAGGGAAGAAATCAAAATTAAATATTTTCACTGTGTTCATTGTATCTATTTTTATCTACAACACTGAACCTTTGTGCAGTATCAAACTAGTTGACACAAAAGTACACTTTTCAAAGGAAGCTTTTACGACGTACAGTACTCCAAAGGTCAATTATGAAACCGTGGACCCAAATAATTAAACAAGAGTACTTTAAACTTTTAGCACATATTCTTTGACAGGTTAATGATGCTGCAGCAAAGAAAGCACTTATAAATAGCATAAATTACGAGGACACATCGGGAAGAGCGAGACAAAAAAAGCTTCTTAGATCAGAATAATATAATTAACGATAACCAAAAATATAAATTTAAACATAAAAAAACCACATACTTGCTTCATAGCTCTCGATAGCTCTAATTTGAGTCAACAGTCATTCAGAAACTTGTTGTTGGGGCCAGGCTCTCTTTAGAGCTTCTTTGAATTGGCACGACACCTACAGGACAAATTCAATCAGGCGGAAAAGCTCTTTTGGATTTGGATTGGATTGATATGTAATTATTTTTAAAAACTAAAACGTTTCATCACTCAGCTAGGACTAAAACAAAAGTTTGTGAAGATCGGTAGAATCGATCATCCATTCAAATTCTGTAATGAAATCATCCGAACCTTCATCGTTAATAAGTTATTTGCTGAATCCTCAAGAGGTTTTCAGTTAATTTATTGACTAAATTTTGCAATCGAATTACCACCGGGACAGTCATGTCAACATGCGGTCATTTCCTTTGGGATAAAATAGGAGGGAAACTCCGGCCGTACTTATGTACTGTATTTGTAGGCGATTCAGTCTATGAAGTACTTCCGTCCTAGAAAACTTAGTTCATGAACCAATTTATCCCACATAAATCTCCACTAGGTCGGACAGCTTGGCGTGGCCTGTATCGGAAAAAGGTCAAACATCGCCACATTTGTTGGAGGGGTGGGAGGTGGGGTTGAGCGGGTAGTATCGTAGTCGTCTCCTGCTATCGATGGTTTTCTTCGGAGGGGTGGATCAGAGGAGCTGATGAATAAATGTTTAGATGGGAGTGATCCTGAACTTCTCTTTTCTCTCTCTCCTCTCTCTCTTTCAGATAGGAAGTTCGCCGCTGTTTCCTTCGCTATCTATTTTTCTTCTATATACCCAACCTAATTGGCTCTGGAATTTATCTCGAATTATCGCGCGCCATTTTGAATCAGCTGGCATTTATTTAATCATTTATATCATCCGTAGGCGGGGAATGTTTTAATAAGTTATTCATCTATCTGAATGCTGACTAGCGTTTGATTTTTTAAAAAGAATCCAAGCGTAATGAAATTTGTCGGAAAGGTCTTCCCGTTAATATGAAATGTGGAGGTTCATAATTAAATGATCTAAGCTTTGGTGTTGATAAAGATCTGACCTCCAAGTCCCAGAAAAGTGCAGAAAAAAAACTTGTTTCGATAAAAAAAGATGGTGATAAACAAAATTTACAAAAAATAGAGAATAACTAGAACCGGGAATCAGACATCTCAGAGCAGCCATGACTGGCTATTTATAACACAGAACTTCAGGCAAGCTTTTCCAGTCTGATTAATTCAAATTCTCTGGCATTTCATCAAATCAAAAGTAGTGAAGCCCTAGAACACGCGGAGGATTCGAGAAATCGTTCTTGGTAAACGTTAAGCATCATTTTAGACGGAATTAAAAATGACTGATATTTTTCAGCTAATGGTGTTGTTGTTGTTCACCAGGTCTCGTTAGGAGATCCGGAGGCCCCTCAGATACGAGTCCACCAACATGGATTCCTCTAAGAGGTCCGTGCCGGCAGATACATCTAACTTGGGCATAGATAGTGTCTCAGAAGGGATTCTAACCTGTTTAATATCACCCAGTGATTAACATGAAACAAAGGGCGACACCAGCCCACACTCAAACGATACCCAAACATTTTAAAACCTCAGACGGATGGTCCCAACTTTCACAAACCACCACACATATACCCAAGCCTAACCAAGATGATTCGAAACCTCGTGTATTAGTACCGCCACTCAGGGTTGTCCCCAGGACACCGTGTGCGTAGAGGCACTGGAGGTTACATGATTGTCCCCAAGAGATGGCGATCAAGCAAGGTGAGGGTTAGACTCTGCAGGTATTTACAATCACAATCTCAAAGTTATTTTAAATACTCCGTGAAAATGAACATGTCAGACTGTTATCATAGCAGCACCAAGGACGGCCAAAGAGTCTGCACCTGCAAAAATGTAATTTAGTGTTGCCTATTTGGTCACCAAGGGATACATTCAACAATGGGCGAAGGAGTGAAAAGGAAAAGGGAAGAGAGACAGAAAAGAGATAAAGAGAAAAGAGAGAGCGAGGAAGGGTGTGGGAAAAACCTAGGAGATTCCAGAGAATGCAGAACTTCGTTTGCCAGAACATTACACCTCTGCCACGTGAAGGCCGCTGCATGTGGCAACCCAAATAGTCGCATAGTGAACCGCAATTACTCGCTGGTTTTATAAAAGAGTAGTCTGATAAAACGTTGCGCATGTACAATGTTTGGCTACAGAATTAAAATCTTTGTGAGAAAAAATGTATGCTGTTGATGAGGCCATAACAAGTCTAAACACAGTTCTGCCCGGTTCTCTTATACCAATGATTTCATAGCATTGTATGACTTTGTTCAGGATGCTTTATTGATTGTGTCTGGTAGTACTCTCATATAACTGAAACTTTCTCGCGTATTATTGATAGAAGAAAGCTGAAATTTTTTGGTTACAACGTAGCTCATGTAGAATACAATACAAATCCAGGATGTATGTCGTCAGACTATTGAGTTATAAGTACATCAGTGGCTATGGAGTAGATCGATCAATCTGAATCATCTAACTCATCTAACTATAAAGTCTTTGTAAAACGCACAAAAAAATAATATTCAAGCTGGCTACCAATAATGGACGAATAATGTTGGGAATAAACTGTGAAAATCTACTACGAGAAATCTTTCATGCAATGAATTCGACTAATTACTGTCAACCATATATTACGCAGCTTTGATAATCTCCGTTGACAGGGTGATTTAGATGCGCTTTTAAAGTGTGGGAGAAAGTGATTTAGATGCGCTTTTAAAGTGTGGGAGAAAGGTAGCGCGAAGATGCTCTTGAATAAGGCAGCGAATATGACGTCAGTCTGATCGACATGCAATATCTAGCTTTGTGTCTGACTGACGTGGATAATTGAAACAAGGGCAAATGTCATCATTATTTTTATATTCAATTCTAAAAGCTATATTAATATTTATTAATATTTAAATCCTGCATGTTATTGTCAAGTAAATGGGCACACGGTTGAATAGTTGACAGAAGCAATTCGGAGTATCTCTAATCAAATACAGCCCCGGACGATGCTGATGAATAATGCATTTTTTAGAACCAAAATGTTGGTGAACATGATCGACCCTTAATCGAGACTGTTTTTTCACCTACTTTATCATAATTTTATTATGTTAACCTTTATTGTATAATATTAATAATCTGATTTAATAGACAATTGTCAATTTTGGTCCACCTGTACTGTAGATATAAATTTAATTTCTTGAAAATTAGTAGTATGAAAATCGAAAGTTTATTTTAAATATAAGGTGCCAACTCGATCTGCTGTTGCAGCCTCTGGCTTCCAATTGTATTTTTACAATAAAAAACTTATTATTATTATTATCTTCAATGATTATCGATTGCATTGTCATAATTTGCCTTTAGTTAATATTTTACAGCTAAATTACAACGTTTTCACATACTGTAATTTTAGTATAGTTTAAGTTAATTGTTTATCGTAGCGAAATGTTTTCGCGTTTAGTCATATTTAGGGATGACTTTTAATATTAAATGTTTGAATACAAAAATCATTCCAGCATCATTATCCAAAATTCAGATCGTCAAACCTAACTGCATTAGTCTTTTAATTGTTACTTACTTAAATTGTGTGATTGATTTATATATATAAGATTATAGGGAAGATTATTCCATGGAATGGAAGCTCTATCAATAATTTTTACTGTTCTTGTATAAGCCGTGCAATTTAGGTGAATATTGTTATTTCGATTCGTTGGATAAGTATGAATATATTCATGATAAGACTGAACTTCATCAGGGGCCTTTTAAATGTGATGCCATAATGTATGAATTTGCAATGACAGTCTAGGATTGTAAATGTAACTTTTTGAAAATCATTAGTACTATGTCTGAAGTTTTGATAGTGGAAAATTTTCAGTAGTCTATGTTGTGTAATTTGAAGTTGATTCATGAATTGATTTCGACAATTACCAAAACTTTCGATGCCATAATTATATTTGTATATTCAACCGCTTTAAATAAATGTTTTAGTTTTGGGGTGAATATCGCAATGTTTTAAGATGTAGATAACGAATTTTGTTTATTGATAAGTAGAGGTGTATACCAAATTGCACCTTTCTTTCTTTTAGTCTGACGATGTAAAAAGACCTACGAAACATTAATAAGCGCCAGTTTCCATTTTGGTTCAGTTGTGAATGTTCCGATGTACTGTATTTCTAATAATTCTATATATATTTATCATTTTAAAACAAAGTGAAATAGTCTTTGAACCTAACGTTATTCATGTTGTGTTTCGCTAAGGAATCAATTTTATTTGGCGTGATCAAACTCTCTAAGTCTACATACATTGTTGTCATAATCCTGCCTTGAGAAATCCAGTAGCATGCACTAAAACGTAATGGGTGTTTTGATTGTTCATTTGTAGAGAAATATTTTTAATATCTTTTTCTTCGAATTGTCTTTAAAGTTATGTTATCTTACAATCGCCGAATCGATTTGCGGGGAGGTGCGGTGTGGAGATGGCTCTGGGAAGGCTGGCTTCCTAATTAGGGGATTTTTTATTTTCTTAAAGCAAATATGTCGGCGCCAGAATGACCGTTGGAAGCGGTGTTGAAAGGGCAGACGTGACGGGGGGGGGGGTTGGCACTTGAATGAGGGGTGCGAGAGTAGGCAAGTATGTGTGCCAATGGTTCTATCACAGATCCCCAAATGCATGGCAGGCTTGTTCGTGGGAAGAAAGAGATGCCTCCCAGGTATAATTGTGAAGTTCCCACGCTCAAAGCTTAACTCACAGTTGACCGACTTTTTTTGCTAAATAACAATTGCTTTTTAACTGCCAACTTCTTTTTAATCAATAGCTTAAACGCTTTAAATAATTGAAAAATCCTCAGAATGAGAGACAATGGAGAGCTTGCAACAGGTTCCGTTTTAAGACTACCAAACTTTTACGTCATTTTAACACCTGTTCTTGATACGCGATCTTAATGAAATTCGTGGAGATAAAGAACACCTTACGTCGCGAGGCAATCAACACTGGCCAATCATATTGCATTCCATTTATTGATTTATTGTTTAAATTGTTAACTTCCTTTCTCAACAAAGTATGAATATACAAGCATTAATTATGTACATTCACATTTAAATCAGCCAATCTCAAAATTTCGCAGATTAGTCCTTATTATATTATTGTTATCTTTCATTGTATATATTTATCGTTCTGTAGTTGGCTGTACATAAAAAATAAATGAAGAAGTTCAGAAATTTATTTTTTCCTTGGATATTATTTCTATTAAAAAGAAAAAAAACTGTAATGCTTTCGTGAAAATGGAGAAAGGAATTGAAATACAATCTTATTGCTTTGGTTACATACCAAGCTAGCACATATGTTTTACATTCAACTATATTTGAAATTACAGGATTACACATTGGATATTTGAGATAAATGGAATTTAAGAACGGGATTTAGGGAAAAATAACTATTGGAGAAATGTTTGAGAAAATTCACCTATTTGTTAGGAACACACCCCATATGCCTTATTGACTAAGCATTTGATTAAACATTTTCCAAGAGATTTTTGACATTTGAATTTAAGTACTGCAAGATTTTATTAAAAATATATTAAACGTATCCGCTAGCTTGCGATGTAACCAAAGAAGTATCACTTGCAGTAAATGTTCAAATCGAATGCTGTCACCATTTCCACGGAAGCATTACAGATCGCATATCAACAGCAGGTATAAAATAACGTAAAGATTTAGCAGTTTTAAAAGTGCATAAAAGACCCTGAAAACTAAAACTGTGACTTCCATAACGTTTGTCTATTGACGGGTAGCGCTCTGCGCGGGTGTTTCACTTGCGCAGGATTGTGACATTTGTGCAGCGGTTATTTGACGACGACCAGTGCTCTGTACAAAGAGTTTCGCAGTCGCGTTCGCGGGATGTTCACGTACAGTTGCTTTTAAGGCGAGCAGTGCGTTGTGTCGTTTCTTCGTTTCGATGAACTCTCATTCTCTTGGCAGCACGTGACCGGAAGCTGTTAGTGAATTTAATTTTTTTTGGCATTTTTTCGTAAATTGCAATCACTGTGTCAACTTTATAATTTCAATGTATTTCATTTTCCAAGTCTTTTTGTGTATTCATTAGATAACAAATTAATGAATAATTTTAAAACGATTTAATCTTCGTGTTATTAATGACCGATTATACAGCATTTCTGAAGTCTGTATTATGATTAAGATTTATAAAAATGTGGCAAATTTTGATCGAATCAGTAAAGTGGCATTTAGAGATATTACGTATAATGGGAAATGCCATATGACTGTGGTCAGTGATGATTTCACAGCTGCTACGTAAGGTGTTCTGTATCTCCAAGGAATTTCATTAAGATCGCATATCAAGAAAATGTATAAATTGATAGTTCTGGTAGTCTGAAAAGAGCCTAATACGGAACCTTGTCACCTACTCAAAGTGTTGATACACAAAGTTTCAGCCCTCTCTCTGATTGATGGTCTAGGAGGAGATAGCGAACACACAGAAGGGACACTTAATTTTGGAAAGCTTTCCATGTTATCCGATTCCGAAGATTATACATACATGTAGGAGATTAACATTAATTGAGAGATTGCAAGTAGAATGAAAGGAAAAGTTGCTTTCAATATTGTGCTTATCTTTAATGACTTTTATAATTTGCTAGAAAGTTTCACTGAAAACTTTGATCGTCGCTAATAAAAATTCCGTTTGTGTAACAGATGTAATAAAATAAATTTGGCTCCTGCATGACGATGAGAAAAATATCTCGAAACATATGTCGCTGAAAATAAATGTCGGCCAGATTACTTCTATGCCTCTCCTTTTATGTTTAAACGTCGTTCATTTTTCTGTTTCAACCTTTTTCGCACTTTTATAGTACTGTTAGCAGGCTTCCGACCGCAGGAAGGGGCTAATAAGTGAGAGAAGTATGAAGTAGCTAACACGACTTAAGAAAAGATAAAAGGTGTGGTCGCAACAAACATAACTTTATTAATAGCTATTACAGCCCACCTAGGGCGAAACACAACAAATAGTTCACCTTTTCACACTGCGGCACAAAAACACAACTCTATCTCTTAACTCTCACACACAAACTCGCATAGGGCAAAAAGAACAACAACAGCCTATAAAGAAGTTTCCGTGTGAGTACTTACAGTCACATAAGATAAATTAAAGGAGGCACACAGCCTTGGTATCAGTCCACAAGATCGTGGGGGTTATCGTGGCACCAAGGTGGTGTGATCCGGACCCCCCTAACCGATTTGCA
>JAUYWV010152333.1:0-10039 GCA_032274565.1 Nematoplana nigrocapitula
CGCTCTAGGGAGGTGGTTGCTCTAGAGAAGTACATCATGCAGGGAATGAACTGGGAGTAAAGAAAAGTGACCGCTCTAGGGAGGTGGTCACTTAGGGGGCGCCTCTGTGGTATATTGGTTTTGCGCTGAAGGTATCACCTGTCATCTGAGCCTCTGCGTGAATTACCGCGATGTCAAACAAACTAACTTTAAAAAGAACACCAATTTTATTATTTGATTTCCTCCTCCTTGTTGCTTTTGTCCAACTATCAGCCCAATTATCCTTCGGAGGGCAGCACTTCGCTGTGGCCGGTTGGTCTCGCCTGTCCACCTCCACATTGCTTCTTCTCCTCGAGCCAGGATAAACTAAACGGATTGAGCTATGCGTCGACCAGCAGTCCCACAACCGCTGGCTCCTTCGCCTCTCCTACTCAGCACCAGCACCGCGCCACCAAAAGCAACAGCGGCGGCACGTTGTCCAGTCCTCCCCAACAGCGCCACTATCCGAGGAAGACCGCCTTCTCTCCCATGCCAACCCGCCCGACTTTCATTCCCCGACGTGAGGAGGTAAGCACGCGGTGTACTCACAGTCAGTATATGCACATATTGGTCGAAAAACGATAGAAGGTAATGGGCTGTAATAGGAGAATAAAGCCCCCCCTTTTTCTGTCCAGAGAGGATGTACCGCCCAGACCATCGAAATTGTAAATTTATGACTTACAAATCTTTCCTATGGGGTCCTTGTGGATTTCCAGACTGCAGTACACGACCTTTGACAGTTGCCAGAATTAGAATATTGACGAAGAGAAGGACAACAAGCGATCTTCGAGAGAGGGAGAAGGCGAGAAAAGTAGAGGGTTAAGGAGAGAGGCAAAAAGAGAGAGGAGAGAGAGGGGGGATAGAATGAGAGAGACAAAAAGAGAGAGAAGAGAGAGAGAGGGGGGTAGAAGGAGAGATGGAGAAGAAGAGAGAGGGGGAGGAGAGAGATAGTCTAGAGAAGTAGATAGATAGATAGAGAGAGAGAGAGAGAGAGAGAGGCGAAAAAAGAGGAGAGAGACTGAAGAAAGAGAGAAACCGTAGGAGGGGCCTGACCAGCCCCTCTACGATAATGTGGCTGCATAGGGACCACATCTGAGTCCTGTTATAGGATACAGAACGAAGCCGCACCAGCAACACTTGCGCTCTTTTATCACCTTTATTATTGTCCTACAATGAATCCCCAGTCATGGAAATGAGGTCGCTGACAGGGAAGTCAAGGAGGCTTTGAGTCACCCGCAGAACGAGAATGGTCACAGGACCCTCTCTCGGTGTCTTTCAGGGCGGCTAGGGCGCTCATCAAGAGGGAAGTCAAAGATCCCACCCGCTCCACGAGCGTACTCGCCAAGTATATTCGGCTTCACTCAGGCTGGTGGCACTTTCCTGGCAGGCTGAGACGCTGAATGCGCGTCTTAGAAGCGGTCATTGTAGGTTGCCAGCGACGTATCGAGTACGTTTTGACCCGGAGGTGAATGCACTTTGTCCTAACTCTGAAGAGGATGAGCAGACCCTGGAGCACTGGCTTCGCGGAAAGCAATGGAGTGGGTTCAGGCACGTGCGACGAAACATCCCATCTTAAGCCGACAGCTGAATTGGCCTCGTTGGACAGGAAAGTCCAAAGACTCATTGCCCAACTCCGAACAGGCAGATTCCCGCTTACGCGCAACACACTGTTCCGGATCGGCAGAGCTACGAGCTCAGTCTGCCCAGTGTGCGGACAAGAGGACACTGTGGAGCACCTCCTAGCACAATGTCCAAACTATGAAGAACCCCGGTGCAGGAAGTGGGGACCCTTTGCCGTGCTAAAAAATATCCTCTACCAATCTGCACCCAAGACTTTGACCTACCTCAGGCAGGTGAGGAAGGAGGACCCCCGGTCGACCCTCTCCCACCGGACCGACCCTAGGGCCGTCCGGCGTGGCATGCACGAAGAAGAAAAAGAAGCACTGGCTTCATGTGTACCCTGCTCACCAAAGTCCACTGAGGAGCCATTCTTCGTATACAAGTATACCCGGCTGCCACAGAAATACTATTGGCTGTACTGTACGAACAGTATATTAAAAAAACATATCAGTGCTGAGAGCGGCTTTGCCAG
The DNA here is from genome assembly GCA_032274565.1 of Nematoplana nigrocapitula. Classification (NCBI taxonomy): domain Eukaryota; kingdom Metazoa; phylum Platyhelminthes; order Proseriata; family Nematoplanidae; genus Nematoplana; species Nematoplana nigrocapitula. The sequence goes on from JAUYWV010152333.1 coordinate 2,111, forward strand.
TTGTTTGGACACTTCGAGTGACTCGGTCACATGAAATCGGACGCCAACACACGCTGTTCGGCGGCCATGACATACATGCCACATTTCTGGACCACCCCGTACACATGTGATACCCTCCCTTTCGGAACAAGTGCATGATGGCGTTGGTCAGCCCTATTGACTCGGCTGGCCTACTTGACCTCTTGCCCCGAACAACGACGGACGGCGATTATGATAAGTTCCAGGCGCCTTGTTGGAAGTTGCATGGTGTCAGCTGTGTTCAGCGGCGACAAATGAAAGCTAAACTGTCTATATATAGCATAGCTGTTTGAGATAGCTCTTCTGATTTCGTTTGTCGAGCAGTTACATACATATATGTGAGCAAATGGAGTTGTAGGTTTGACATTTCCAGGCAATCTCTCCTCTCTTTCTTTCTCTGTCTTGGAACATTCTCGTCTCTCTATATGCTCAATATGTAGCTGATGATTAAATGGAAATAGAGACTAGGAAATATATAAACACAAAATGTCCAGTGTAAAAAAACCGCAAATCTTGTTATCCGCAAGCTACACCACCACTCTTGCACTTTGCCTACTGTTTATGCGCTTCCAGAATGCTGTGAACGGGCAAATCCCAATGGATGCAGTATTTGACGGGAAATGCCATTTGTGTGTGTGCGTGTGTGTGTGAATGGGGTGTAGAATTGATTTATTCGACTTCACTCTCCCATCAGTTTATGTGACACTTTAGCCTAGACAGAGAGTGCAAGGGGGATTGCCAATAACTTAAAAACTTGATCTATGTACCCAGTACCCAACATGTCATTTATTTAGCATGTGCTCGCTTGAATATCCTTGTTCTGTAATTGAAGTCGTTTTTCGTCTAACATGTGACAACTGATCGTCTGGGCTAAAATCTTTTTGTGTTGTAAATCGATCCTTCTTGATATTTGTTCCAAGGCAGAAGAAGAAGATTGATTTACATCTTCTAACTTCTTAAGCACTTTTGTTGACATGCCTATTATGGAAGATTGTTAAAATGCGTCTTGGCGAAACTTTTCTACTACTTTGACACTGTTGGAGATATCTATGAAAGATAAACAGAGAAAATGTGAAAGGATGACAAAACAAACATTTTTAAACAATTTATGTATATTATTACGGAAAATTTATGACGTTCTATCAAGTGTACAAGTTTCAGATTATTATTAGAGTGCAGTGTACTTAAAATAGGAATTCAAGAATTTCCAGACCCAAAACTGCTCCACAGACCTTGACCTTCAAATGACTTTCGTGTTTGCTTTGTCTACTTTCGTCAGCTGATGCTGTGGCCTTATATTGGGGTGAGGAGTCTCGCCGGAAGTCTTCTGATATGATCGATTAATTTCGCCCCGTTTATAAGGAGGACCTCCTGAATCTCCTCAAGCTTTCCTTCTCCAGTCGGCCGCCTCCACGTCGTTGCATTCCACCAAAAGGAACCTTTCATTGATCTTTTCAGCGGCGCGTTTCCTCCCCCGATCACTTCCCAGAGCCATCAGGCAACCGTCGCCAGCCCGTTGTTCTCGTTCTTCGATCCTTCTGGTTGATTTCCTCTATCACTTTCTGTCGTTCTCCTTAGCCAGATACTTCTTCCCTTGTGTCAATGTCGAACGGTATTTCGGCGTGTGCCCGGGATCGGGTTCTTTGGCGCTGGCAGCCAGGGCGTCCGCCCTCTCGTTCCCCTCGATGGAGCCTCTTTTCCTTGCAAAGACTGTTCATGGTGATCCATGGAATATCCATATCGCTTTCTTTTCGGTTTTGCGGTCCAATCTTTAGCTTTTCTAATAGGCTTTCTACTATCGGGGAAGATGCATATCAGCTTCTCTTTGGTGTGCCTAGCCATTAATTCTTCCCATCTGCATCTGATTCTGTCGATCCCTTGGCGTGCGAGGGGGTTCATTCCACGCTCGACTGTTCTTTGTCCGAAGCGTTATTCGGCAACAGCCCTTCCCGCGCATTACTGTCTTCTTTGTATGTGAATATGAAATAAAAAGATCACAGTTGTCGTTTTTTAAATCCGGAAGTTTCACCGAGAAAAATGTTTTACTGCAGCATGTATAGGAAAACTGGATACGGTTAAATTGGCCGTGAAAAGGTCCATTGAAACCAGCAGGCTACACTTGTGGATCATGCAGCAGATGTGGTTGTTGACCTGAATGAGAGGACTCTCAATTATGGGGGTTGATAGATGAGGCCGGCTGCGCAAAATTGATGGGAGAGAAAGAGTTTTACATACTTGGAAATCATACATTCTTACCTTCAAGGAATGGTTCTTGGGAAACGATAAATTTCTATCTGCTGGGATACTTGAAAGCAAGTTTAATTTTAAAAGGTGAAGAAGACTCTTTTAGGAGAAGAATCAAGGACTGGAAGATATTTTTTTTATATGTGCCTACAATTTTTCTTTGTATGCTACCCGACTAACCTGCTTTCAAAGAAATCTACTTGCATTTTCACTGCAATCAATCAAATCTACATACGAAGGTTATTTACAGTTTTGACAGACAATGTATGAATGTCGTGGTCTTTCCAACCACCCAATCTGACATAATGTCGGCAGAATAGTCTTTGTGACTGACTGCGGCGAGCAAGTCTGAAGCGTTCTCTGTAATAAGCAAGTTATGTTTTTCCTCGGGACAGGGTCAAAACAAGGACACCTTTGTTCTCCTGCTGGGGTGGGGAGAAAGCACACGACCCCACGCGCACACAGAATTCCATCTGATCAGCTGATTGCTCTAGCTTTGTCCCGCCTTCCTCTCACCCTTTTCTTTCTCTGACTAACGTTCCCTCTCTCCCTCTCCGCTCTCTGTCTCCGTATTTCTCCCCTCGAACTTAGTACGTCGTATGTTGTGGGAGGAGGGAGATATGACTGCCTACCTCGGCATCTGTGTGTCCGGCACCGATGCTGATGTGCCCGATGACTCAGTCGACTACTCTTCTCAGTTAGGAGGTCATTGAGGGAGAGAAATGAATTGCATCAACGGCAGGATTTCGCTCGCGCCCACCTTGCTTGATGCTTGCATCTCTCGTGTGCACGTGACCTTCTCTCCCCTACATTCCACAAAGTCGTTATGATCGCTTTGTTCCAGGCAAATTATCGAATGACTAGTGATAAAGCGTCTCAGATGTTGCCGTCTCTCTATACTTCCTCTGTTTCTCGATCTCTGTCTGTCGGCATCTTCTTCGTCTTTTGCAACTTCCAACAATGAGAATCGACATCAGCATTGATTCCTGCCATATAGTTGAAGTGGCCGTGGCCCGTGGGTGCATTCATAGAAATGTCTTCTTCCTCTTTTAAGTTTAACTGCCCCTGTATGTATTGTTCTCCGCTCCATTCCTTCAAGTCATCCCCATCCAGGCTCTTTTCGATCTTCCGCTAACTCTTTACCCTTAATCAGTGCTGCCACTCCCAGAGTTTTTTAATGCAGGTGCTTTTTTGGATGATTGCGATTTCGGTGCTCTCAACGTTCTGTAAAGTCAGTGTCAAAAATCCATATGTGTCTCTTAGATTAAAAAAATGGCGTCTCGCAATTTACAAATTGCATCTTTTTAGTAACATTCATTATGGTGTCCCTCATGTTTGTAGTCGATTCCTAAAATTTTCCATCACCCGGCGAGTCATTTCTGCAGTTGTTTGGCGAATAACAAACTTCAATCCGTTAATCGTTTTTGGTAACTCCAGAGTTATACGGCGTACTCCGGTCCAAATTATGATTGGTACCTAAAGTAAGAAGACAATAAGACCGGACCCAGTGTTTCTTTTTCGCAAGGTTAATGCCGGTTTTGTTGTTTCAGCGTTTTTTATGACCTGCGTTATTGTTTCCATAATATCGATTGGCAGCTCACTGTCTTTCATGATTCTTCTTGGCACTTTTCTATTTGAATGGGATGACTGCGTGAAGTGAAATTTTATTGCTTTATGCTATTTGTAAAAGAATCTATACCTGTCTTTCCTACACATGTTTTCCCTGCAGTCTCTTCCGTGACGCATCGTGTGTTCTTTTCTGTTTCCAACTACCGATATTGAGTAGTCTTCTGTGTATAGCATTTCAGGAGCGAATCCACCATGTAGCAGGCACTCAGTCAGAATCAGAATTTTGGTGGTACATTGTATTTTTTGAGTGCGAAACTTCAGTCAGTCACTATAGTTCTTTCTCCTTGCGGAGATCATGGATTACCACTTCATTCGGTCTTTCGCTTGTCTAGTCACCTTCTCCACCGTCCATCCAGTCCATTCCTTGATGTCGTCTATCCACTTTCTTCTTGGTATTTCTCTACCTCTCATATAACCTTCGATCCTTCCGGTTTTCACGTCCTTCACTCTCGACTCATGTCTCAGAATGTGACCACAGAACTGCAATTTCCTTGTTTTGATGTTGCTTAGAATCTCTAGGACCCTCCCGTTGCTGACCTTTTGGAACCATCTCACCTTCACCATCTTTAACCATGCCCGCATTTCGGTCGCCTCTATTATTCTCTCCATTGCCTTTGTAATCGTCCAAGTATCACACCCGTACATTAAAACCGACCACACGTATGTTTTAAAAAGCCGTAGTCTCGTCTTTATTTTTGCTTTTGATGTGTATAAGATTTTCTCCATCGTGTTAAAAATTCCACGAGCCATTCCAATTCTTTTCCTAATCTCTATTTAGCATCTTTCATCATCAGTTACTGTCCTGCCCAAAAATAGCATAGATTGAACTTCCTCGATTTCTTCATCCTGAACTTTAATATGTACCTTAAGACAACTATCTTCAGTACGTACTAACTATCATTACTTTTGTATTTTGGTGTTCATTTTTAATCCAATCTTTTCCCTATCCTCCTTAACCATATACGTCATTCTTTGCCGTTCTTCTTCGCTGTTTGCCACTATATTGCCGTATCATCTGCGTTCCTTTTCCCCCCAATACCGATTCCGTAATCCAGGTCTTTCAAAAGGTCATCGAACTTTCCGCATATGTGTTAAACCATAGAATACATACTATAGAGGTTCGTCTCCAAGGTGTTTGCTACGTTTTTATCCGGTAACATTTTGAGAAAGTTGAAATTATACTGTATATACAAGAAAAAAATATAAATGCATAAATATTACACCTATTTTGTTAATATTTGAGTATATCAAACTGCTAAAAATTTGAATATATTCACGGAATTATATATTACTAGCTGGTATACCCGGCGTCGCCCGGGAGGAAATGAAAGCTTCTTGGTTTCTAATTAATTTTGCAAATGAATCTGCTTTTGGAAAGCCATGATACTCATTACCATCGTTTAACATAACAACAAACAAAGAAACTTAACAAAAAAACAAAACCAATACATACTACAGCTGCCAGATTCCTTTTCGACATACTGGAATATACTGATATAGCATTGCAGTAATCGTCTACTACAGAATTCCAACTCCCAGTTCTGTAGTATCGATTATTAGTAAAAGTATTTTCAAAATATTTGACTGCAACTACTACTATATACAGTAGATCATTTCACACAGTTTTTAGCCTCCTGACCTTGACCCCGAGCCTCGGAGGTCGACCTAGCTCCCCCTCTATGTTACCCGCAGGATTGAGGGGGTCACTCATACAAAATTTCGGGTCCGTGGGACTAACGGTCTGGGCGGCAACCCCAAACATACACACATACAGATTGACAAATATATATAAGATTCTATAAAATTTTGTTTTTTAAACGCGTATAATAAAAGGTGGCGCCATATACTATTTGGATGCCTTTTTACGTGTTGTTTATTTGTGGGAAAAGGTAAAATATGCAGTGCCTATGGTTGTCATTTTCCATTGGTTTTATCTCTCTTTTCGTTTATTTTCTCTTTAACTCATTCACTCTCATTCTATCTTACTTTTATTGGATCTATATGTTAGTTGAAGGTGACCTTCCCTCGCAACGCCCTCATTTCTGTTTGATTAGGGAGTGCCGTCACTTGTCAGCCTGTACAATATATATGGTATATATGGATCTATATGGTAGTTCAAGGTCATTAACAGTCTTTGGTTAAATTATTCGGAAAACATATATACTACTCATATCGGGTAGTCAAAAAGTAGTACATTCGTACACTTGTATTTTTATGGATTACTTGTAGCTATACATTATGCTTATTATTTACGCTATGTAATATAAAAATGTATTGAAAATTTAAGTCTAGTTGTTAATTTACTTCGAGTTGAACCTCTATGCACTAATTACTCTATGTGTTTATACATGGTGTTAATACACATCCCTGTCTAACGTCTATTTTTACACTTTGTTTTACTTTTTAATTTTACGTCTGTGGCAGAATATAACTACGCAGTACTGTAGCCCCTCCCAATTGGCGCCACGCATACTGAGGACCCTCGAAATTGTACCCTGGCTGCACCCGCAACAGACGTTTCTTGCTTAAAGCTGCCATTTTTCTATAGAGACTAAGTTGTAACTGTCCCGCTAAAAACTAATTAATACTAATGGTATTTATGTATTGTTAAGGGTCATACAGGCTATAATATAACATATATAATTTGTAGTAATTGATGTAATAATGAAATTTATTTTATTAGTTAGAGTTTAAAAATAAAAAAACCTTAATGTGTACAAATACAAATACAATTACCATAATTTGGCACCTTAGAATATATAATATATAAAACAAAATATAAAAAACTCTCTAACCAAACGGATGCCAGAGGCTTGCAGCGAGGTCTAACTGGCAATCAAAGAGTATCCTATCTATAATTAGATAAATGTATGTATGTATGTATGTATGTATGTATGTATGTATGTATGTATGTATGTGTGTGGGTATGTATGTCTGACCGTTATTTTTATCCCAACTCTCTTGATGCATTTGCATGCTTGATGACTCAAAAGAATGCTACGCCAATGGGTAACATGGGAGAAATAGCCACGAGATGAAAAATTTCTAAATCAGAGGCCCACAGCAGAAAATACCCCAAAAACAATGTTTTTGCTTTGATGTTAAATCAATATGCTTCAGGAATTTAAATCTGCAGACAGTAGCCTGATTGATTCAAAGCTAAATCAATAAATTTGAATTCAGCAGATGCTGCGATTACTAATGCTATACTGGTAATCCTACTTATAGTAAATAATTTGAACATTTCCTTTCATAAACACATGAGTTTTATATCATTTCATATAAAAATATAAGTTTTTGTATAATAGCTGATTTTTGTATATATCCCTATAGTGTACAACTTCCATGCCATCCTGTACATCATAAATATTATATACTAGCAGTGGGTACCTGCGTTGCTAGGTACATTCCTAACCCTAACCCTGCCCTAGTCCTGTCCCCCATATTCGGAGGTGCCCTGCAACTTTTATTTATGAAATTTTCTGTGGGAGGCTTCCTTCTGCCCGAAATGGCCATTTCACACCATTTTAACCTCCTTGACCTGTCTGTCTGTCTGTCTTATTCCCGGTTGGGGGGCGTGTCAGCACCCCGATCTCCCTCAGGTAGGGAAGATCGTGGGATCCATCCGACAGGATCTAGAGGGTTGGTCCATCCCCCGGGAAGCGATTTCGGGCGATGGAGTGAGCTGGACAGAGAAGGAAGAGATGGGTGAGGTCTTCAGGGGCAGCTATGCAGAAAGGGCATGTGGTGGAGTCCGACTTCCCAATATGGAAAGGATAAGTGATGAGAAGCGGAGAGTGGCCAGTGCGCAGCTGCGCCAGCACGATGACATCGGCACGGGTCATGAGGTTGGATGGCGGGAGGGGAGTGGGGAGGCAGGAACGGTGGGTGGCGCAAAGGGGATCCAACGTGTAGAGGCGGGCTGCGGACTCCTGCGCGGTGCCTCCTTGACCTGTCTGTCTGTCTGTCTCATTCCCGGTTGGGGGGGGGGCGCGTCAGCACCCCAATCCCCTGAGGAACGACAGCACTCGGTCTCCG
>JAUYWV010152344.1:0-10039 GCA_032274565.1 Nematoplana nigrocapitula
AATTGTGTGTTGTGGGCATAGCCATGTGTTTGTGTATTGTTTTATGCTTGTTTGTGTGCATGCTTTGTGCACCCAGAGGGTGTGTTGTGTGTTGCAGCGGTATGAGATGTGTCTATTTGTGATGTTGAGGGAGCAGGGCCAGGGTCCGGGATTACTCTCGACGTCCCCCGCACGGAGAAGTAGCGCCGCCAGCCACAGTGAGGGGTTTGTGACCGGCCAGCCCAAACACCCGGGCTTTGGGCCCGCCCTTTTGGAAGGGCAGGGAAGGGTGTTGCCTTTTGAGCCTCGAGAGGCTGTGGTTCCACCGCGAACAGGCGGCAACATAAGAACCAGATGTTGTCCTCGCCTGGGGCCTTGTCTCTTTTGAGTTGTTTGATGCTTGATCTCGTCTCTGATGGTCGGATAGGAGGAGGGCATAGGGGTGGTGCTGTGTTGCCGGAGATTGGTTGGTCTTGAGGTCTCCTCGTGCGATGCAGCTCACTATAAAATTATTCGCACCGCTTAGTGAGTCTCTTAAGGTCATCAACGATCGTGCCATCTTCTTCTGTCAGGGTAATGATGTTGTCTTTACTCAGACACTGCTTCCTCTTGATGAACTTTAGGCCTTCATTCTTCTCGAGAGATTTGAGCTGTTGATTCTTATCGTAGTTCCTGATGTCTTTATACAAAATAGAAAACGGTGCCTAACAGAGAGCCAGCAACACACCGGCAACAGGTAACTATGCAATCAGTGGATTGCAATGAAGCTATAAGTATGACTATTTTTCAATTTATTAAATGACCGTTGTCATTTCGAAGCAATTCAATCATTACATCGGCCAAAGTAGTAATTCGTCGGAGCACATTTTTCTACTAAATTTGGGGTGCAGAAACTGAACACATTGTTGTTGCAACTATTTGAAAACACTGGGTATAAAAAATGCAATTTAAATCAAAATGTACATTACACTGATTTTGAGATTTTCCCATTAACATAGTTATATTTTCTCTTAAAAATCAGATATTAAAGTGCTTTTTTACAAATTCAATACAGTTTTGGTACGAACACATGCAATACTATATAGCAAATAGTAGAAATTAGTCACCTCCTATAAGAACTGAACGCGCAATGCTCTGAATGACCTCTCTGAGATTGAGTGGGCGGCTTTCATATTCCATTTTGTCACCAATAGTTTTATTCGGTATAGTATATTGATTTAAGTATTGCAGCAATCGCCTATTGCCGGTATTCTACTGTAGTACAGTATATTGATTCAGCATTGGTTGATAAAAAATAAGTTAACAGATTAATCAATAAATCAAAAATGGGGAATGCAGTGTGATCGGTCTGTGGTGACTTCACTGCGGCGTGAGGTGTTCTTTAACTCCTTAAAGTCTCATTGAGACCACATATCATGAACAGATATAAAATGACGTAAAGATTTTCTAGTCTTAAACAGGTTCTAAAAAGACCCTAAAACGGAACCTGTGGCCCCCTTCGGGGTACAAACTTATCAAAGCATAGCGCATATTGCTCCCGGACATTGCAAGAGTGGGTGCCGAAAATTTCAGCTTCTCCGACTGATGGGCTACGAGGAGATAGCGAACACATATACAGGCAGGCAGACATTATTTTTTACAAGCTCTCCATGTTATCACATTCTGAAGATTTAAGTGTTTACTGTCTATTAGTACATGTTATTTCCATGCGAAAATGAAATTTATCTGTCCTCTCGCCTGGGGGTTGAATTTTATTTTTTGCGCCAGCAGTTATTGCATTTTTATTTTTTGTCTAATTGGTTATTGTATACACTGGTGTAATATGACGCGAATGAAAACCGCTAGATGGGAGGCATTCCGCTATGATATACAGTATATACGTATTATGTACGTCTGCAGTTTATGAATTACCGCAATTATCAGGCAATTAACTAATAAGGACCGACCGCGTTGCCTCTGGCTCCTTCCCCAGGGTGTCAGGGATAAGTTGGCTCTTGGGAGGGACCACATACCTATATCTACAGTGATACGAAGAACGAAAGAAGAACTCGTGTTTGCCATACTTGGAATATGAGAAACCTTAGACAAGAGGGCAAATTTGAGTTATTAGTATATAGGGGAAACGGATAGACTGAAACGAAATGTTCTCGAAATCTTTACCATGCATTGGAGAAGCAGCACTACAAGAGATGGGCACGGCCATTTTGTTTCAGCGGGCATTAGACCGCGCTATGGCGTGGGAGGAGTTGGGTTTCCGCATCTTTTCAGAATGCAGGAAAAAGATGAGAAAATTACAGACTAAAGCAAGCGTACATCTCTAAACCTATTGTGAGCAAACTCAGAACAAAGTAAGAATATTTATTCTTTGATCAAAGCGATATAATCTCAGAACAAAATGAGACTAACGCTCAAAGTGAAATCGTCGATTTACAACAGTATATATATATACAGTTGATTAAGAAAAATGACAATAGAAATGCTTAAAATATAAACAAAAGCATCTATCATTTGTTTCAACTACCTGTTTTATTTTCAAAATGTAAAACAAAGTTTAATGAATGGTGTATCCACTACGATTCCGCAATTCACTTGATGAATCCTTCGGGCAGGGTTGCCGTGAATATGGATATTTCTATGGAGATCTCCATGGATGGGTATCGAGGTTTTGGTCATATCCATGGATACTGTGGATATCCAATTCAAAATTGAACTTTGAAAATAATCGTATCTTCTGCGGCCTTGGAGAGGTTGTTCAGTCAGGCCGGCAATCTACTTTCGAAGATGAGAAGGAGGATGTCACCTGCTGTCATGAAAAAACTGGTGTATATCAGGTACCAGAAGAAGTATAAGGAACTCATCAAGAAGCTGGGAATTGTTATTGAATCCGAGGACCTACAGTAGCAAAGGCCATCAACACTGACCCAGATAAAGAATATCTCGTCACTGAGGCGGAATGCGATAGTGACTTTGACTTTGAGTAAATTCTTGTTTATACGCACTGTAGTGCATACAACATTCATTAGTTAAAAATACAATTTTACAACCTAAATCAATCTTCTTGATATTTTGTAGATTTTAGGGTTCAGAAATATCTATGGATATCCACGAAAAATTGCATGGATATGGATGCGATTTCTTATATCCATGGCAACCCTGCTTTCGGGGTATGCCGAGGAAGATATCGCTCTTGAGCCATGCAACCAAGGATACGACCGTTTATGTATATATATAAGCTTGTTGCTAATAAATTTCTATGCATTTGCAGCCTTATATAGCCACCCCTTTCACAGACTAGTGTTCCGAGTTACGAGTATTAATTCGATTGTGCATGGCTGTAAATATTTCACTTTGATCGATAATTATTATAATCTTTGTGTTTTTGCTATAAGATACATATATATCCTCACGTGCCTCGATACCAGAAATTCTTACTTTGTTCTGACATTTTTTGATTGGTTTAGAGGTACTCTTACTTTCGTCTGTAATTTTCTCATCTTGATATTGAATGTGTATAGTACAGTATAAAGAACGAAACTGTTCAAGTATAGTGATGGATTACTAACTGTCCGCGATCCCAGTAGGAGCGTTCTTAAGTTGTCACTTCGGACTTCCGCCATATCTATAGGTCGATACACCCTTCTGGGCGGGTGACATTGTACTTCCCTGCAATACATATACAGTATAGCTACATTATATAGACGCTGTACAAAATCCATCTGGAGGATTTGCAACAATCCTATGGACTGACGAGGTGTAGTACCGCAGGTTATTTTTTTAATCTAACACCACACACCACCTAGGCATCTCCGGACAGACGGATCAACCAGACTTCAGATAGTGTCTTCATAATCGGATTCGAACTCGTGTCACCGTGGTGGTGGTACATCAGTGCGATTCCACTGAGCTAGCCAAGTAGGTCTGTATTACTCAGGGACCGCGGCACAATTTTGGCATTGAGGGGACCAAATCTTGTAAGTAGTCTACTGTGGATATGGGATGTTTCCTCAAAGAATAAAACAAGTGACAGAATAAATAGAAGTCGTTTATCTCGAACTCCAGCTTTTGATTTACGAACTTTCTTAATTCCTCTTCTCTAAGTGCAGTATTAATTTGCAAAGTCACACCAAACACGGCTAAGCGACGATCAGATTTTAAAACAGAACAAAGCTGCAGTTTGTCAGTTCGATCCTTGTGGGATCGTAGTATTGACATACTATTAAAGCGAGACTGGGTCATTTGAGACCGCAGCCACGTTTTCAACGACCTTGCTGCAGAGAACGATCTCTCACTGCTGGCTGAATGGTTGATGGGTACACACAAATAAGTTGACAAATTCTGATGACCTCCAAAATTCTGCTTCTTTCATGAAGAGAAACTGCAATTACTGTAGAAACTTTCGAATATCTTCAAAACGGACCACTGAGGATACGGATGAATGTTCCTCAACAATAGTTTTGAATACAGGCAGTTGCGTCGTGAGGAGAGATGTGTCCACATCTTGGGAATATTTTTCTATCACAAACTGTACTTCAGAGTCGAAATTTTTCCCATGCAGCTTCTTCAAAGGCAGTGCTTCGAGTTTAACATTGGTTTGAAAACTCTCTTGATGAAATCTAGTCGTGATGATGCTCACAATGAGATTTAAAGCCTCGAAATAAATTTGACGGTAGCGGTCAGTTGGGGTATCATGAAAAGATGGTTCACCATTGCCAATTTCAAAGCGCCGAGGGGCACGGCGTTTCCTGTATAGTTAGGAAAGGGGCCCCCGTGGATGTATCTAACCTGTACTCAGAATTTATGACAGCGAAAATCGACCCCCCATTGGAAAAAATTACGGAAAAGTGCCTCTATCTGCCTTCTAAAGTCGCGATATCTCATCAAAAGACCCCAACCCTTCTCTATTGGGGCCCACCTTGGGTGGCAGAGGGCCCTCCCTGCTTGAATAAGAGTTCAGCTTTGGCAGGAAAAAGATCCTGCCTGGATAGGGGCCCATCTTGAGTGGAAAGGGCCCTTTCTCTGAAATTTCTGGGGGGGGGCTATAATAGAGCCCCCTGCCCCCCTCCCGGTTCCGCGGTTCATGGAGCAGAAATTAGAAGCTACACAGGCGCTGATTAGATATACACGCGTACCCGCAGGCAGAACCAATTTAACTGAATTTTATCGCGTATTTTAACGGGAATTTTGACTCTTAATTATTTTAGCACTAATTATTAAAATAAATAAAGACAGGCCAAGCGAGTGATATATAAATAGGCAATCACTACAAAATTAGCACTATTATAGTTGCAGAGTCAAAAATGTTTCTGAGGGGCGCCATATTCACTAGCCAAGGGTGAAAACGTTAGGAATTTATTGGGCCCCCTGTGCCGCGGTCCCTGTTACTTCGCGTGATACTACAACGGATTCGCTGCAAAACCAAAAAATAAGAAGATGTACACAACACTCAAATTTTCCACATCTTCAAGAACACGGACCGCATATTGTTAGTATATAACCATGATTTGGTTCAAACAATTCTCACTGGTAAAGTTGACGATAATAAAACAAAAAGTAATCACAGAAAACATTCGACAGAAATAAACATAAAGATCATACCGCCAAGCTGAACAGTATACCGTCGCGAACTACAAATAAATGGAATAAACAAAAATAAGGCAACAAACATAAATCTGTAAAGCCAGAGAACATTTCATATAGAAGATAAGAACGGAACCTTACCCATGTTCTATTACAACTTTAGTACAAAGAAAGATGCAACGGCCCCTATGCCGGAAGAGGGCGAACTTGAAATTCTCAGCTCTAGAGTAAAAACTGTTGTTTATCACAATGAAAGTGCTTGAAGTATTCTACTTACTGTAAATTCAGTAACACGACTTTGAAAATGGTTAATGAACAACGCAGTCAACAAGTCAACCTTATTACAATCAATTATAGCTAATAGCGTTGAAAGACATCAACCTGCATCAGAGGAAAATTAATGCCACAATAAAGTAAACCTATGGAGAAATACTACAGAAATGGATATCAGGCAGTAGTACAGGATGGTTTGACAGCGTTGTTTCGGCCTAAAACTATAGGCCCATCTAATTTGCAGTTATAAAAGCCGCATGTATTAATTGCTTGACGTTTAGTAGTATTTATACTCAGTGAGGAGGCTTTACGGCGGGATTTACTTGTTTTACTTGTATACATGGTGTTGTGATCTACAACTTTTTTCTAGAAATAGCAAATATATTTTTGGTGGAAAAGAACTGTGCAATTGGAATCAGCACAATTGTTACAGAGAAAAATGCGTTAAGCGAAAACATATGGGGGAGTAGGTTGACGGTCGATCAGTACACACAGTAGGATGGTGAAAATGCACAATCAAAGGGGAAGACAAACAAAAAATGGAAAAGTTAAAGATTGTTGTTGTGAGGGGAAGAAAAGGAAAGAAGGCGACGTGACACCTGCTGGGAGGTTGGATTATGATATCTCGAGTTTTCCCACATATCTACATATGTGACCTTTCTCGATCGACTGACGTCTAGATCGAGATTCAGGAATGCGGGCCCTCAATCCCCAGGTGAAGAAAAAGAACAATAGGGGCGAATACTGATCCCTATAAGGCAGTCCTTTTGCGGAACAGCCGCAGGTATCGTTCTCGCTCCCGATGAGATTGACGCACCCTGGTCTACCTATTGGTATGGAAGCCCCTAATCCACCTGATGATCGGAAAAGGGACCCTCGAGCTCAACAGACCGCCCATTAATTCCGACCACCAAACCGTGTGTCATAAGCCTTCAAGAAATCGAGCAGACCCATCACAGTCCGCTTTGCCGGTCTACTCTGGAACCCATCACTAACTGCGATTGGGAGGTCCGAACAACCTGGTCCTCCTGGTGTGGTGGTGCCGGTGATAAGGGTGGTGCATAAATGCTTTTCTCCTACTACTGTCCCACATGTATAGCAGGCTATACAGGGTGTTCACGTTATTCCCGCCGCTAATATTAAATAAAAATGTAGCATAATATACATCTTTAATTAAAATCTACATGACAGATAACATGAAATAACATAATTGTAGTTTAAGAGTCACTACTGAATGTACAACAGAATAAATATTACATGCATCTTATTGTGCAATATGGCAACCATTGCGTTCAACGCACATATTGTACAACAGCGCTAGATAAAGTTTGAAAAACAATTTCTAACCATATTGTGATCAATATTGTTGAATTCATACTCGCATCTGTCCGATAATTCTTGCAAAGTAGCTGACATTCGTTCTCTGAAGGCACAATTATGTTATTTCATGTTATATGTCATGTAGATTTTAATTAAATGTGAATATTATGTCACATTTTTTATTCAATATTAGCGGCGGGAATTAAGTGAACACCCTGTATGTACAGTATAGAGGGATTTCGAAATTGCAACTTACTACCAAGTAGATAATGATTTGACTAAATCTAATCCCAGTGTATGTATGTGAATTTTGGACTTTTCAATCTGGTCATTATGTGCAAAAATGTTGGTTCACTTATCAAATATCCTATAATCAGTGGTTTGGTTGTCTAAAAGGAGTGATTATTCCCATATCTTACCAATTTGCCGGCCAATATCCCCCTCGACGTGTAATTAATTTCACCTGAACTGCGCATATAGTAGGATTATCCCTGGCTTCTCTTATAGTTCACCGGCTCCCTCGCGTTCCTATAACAATTCCAAAAGGGGAGTGAGTCGAGCATGGATCACAGGTATGCAAAAAGCGGCACAGTGTTGGATTATCTCATTAGCACACGCGAACGAACTGTGCTTCTCGCGGACTTCTTGCGTGTCCGGGCACAAAGCACGCGAAAGTTTTTTCTAGCTGAGCAGCTAGAGATCAGGCTCATTGCGCCAATCTTTGAAAGTTGGCAGAATTTAATTTAACGCCTTCGTAGCTTACAGTCTAATTAACCGGCTAAATAGTTGGAAAAAATTCCGTTTCTTTTACGCGAATAAATTATGCTCTCCAGCCAGAGACTTCGTTTCATTCCACTCCTGATAAGTTCCGACAGAGCACCCGGCGTGTAATTGTGTGTACATGAATAATACTTTTTTCGTTTTATCCAAAAACAGGAGCAGCTTTAAGGAATATTTGTTCCCGATTTTAAAATTATTTTACTAGGAAAAACAGAAAGAAAGAAATCCATCACTTTTATAAGCAATTTAGAAATGTTTCCATCATAATGGTCAAATTGCATGAAGAGATCTGCTAAAGAAAGTGAGAATTAATATAACAACTATAATAATTTAATTAATAAGAACAAACTCGTATGTTCTCACCACAGTCATGCTAAGGCACGAGATACACGCACCGTAATACGCCATAGCATAGACTATATATACAATAGATAAAATTGGCACATTAGCCCACATAAAACCGCCGTACTGCGAAAATTGAGGACTCCAATTAGTACGTGTCTGGGTGGAAAGAATATTTCCGAAAAATCAAGTTTATACCATATACCGAGTTACACACAAAAAATATGTGACATACTGTAATGATATACCATAAAGCAATATACCGTATTGTATTACAATGAAATGGCAAGCTGTATAACCCCCAAAATGTAATTTGTTTAACGCTAAATAAACGTTTGCAAACGTTTGTTTTGAGACTTTTTAAATCGTTTTTAAACGTCTGTCAAAAATGTTTTCCAAATGTTTCTCTATCGTTAAATAAATGCTTATAAAAAGTAAAATCCAAAATGTCATTGTAAAATATTACTTTAACGTTTTAATAGCAGTACGTACATTAACGTTTGAAAAACAAATTGAACAAGCGATACTAAATGGTTATAATATACCAATATAAATTCAAATATTTCAGAAATTAATTGCTTAGTCTAAACATTTCTATACTGCATATATACTATACATATACATTGCATATGAACTGTCTACAAAGTAAACATACTATTTCATATTCAATATACAAATATAATTAAAATACACATGACATATCCCAGTTAAGTAAAAAATCTCACACTATAAATCTATAAGAAATAACCCATTTGAATGTAATAATAACAAATTTACTCTTTTATACCTATAAAATACCTGTAGTGATAGAAAGAAGCAAGGGTGTGTGTGTAGTCTGAAAAATTGAAATTAAATTAGAGAAAAATTAGAAAATTACTTCTTAAATAAGTATTAAATATAGTTATTCAATATAAAAAAACAATCTGATTTCTGACTCTTTTGACCCCGCGCACTCTTTGCTGTATAACGGGGTGATTTGTATTGCATCCTTATACTCCCCCATTTCGATGTGTCTCGAATTTATAGTAGCCATGTGCTACCCGTCCCATTCATATACAGATGTGTATCATGCCTTGTTATTCACCGTGTGCACTGGTTCACATTGTTTCATTTATTGCGTGCAAATCACAGTTAATGTTATTCTAGTCGTGACCAGTAAGTTCTGCCAGTTGGCAGCCTCAGCTGGTTTGCCTTTTGTGTTGTTTCACAGTAAAATAAATAATAATAATAATAATTGAACATTTGAGTGTACTGAAAATACTTGACAGCTGTGTACAATCATAGTATAGCAGAATTATTACGTACGGTGAGCCTATATAAATATGACACTAATTTGCAAAACCTAAATAATCAACTCGTTTCAATTTTCTAATTTTCCTAAAGAATTGTGACATGGTAAGACCACGCGAATTCGTATAGCTAAATTATATAGGTTTTCCAGTCCTCTAACCGGAACGTCGGTGAATATAAGTAAAATGCATTTTGGAATATAAAGCATTTATATTCTACACACTGTTTCTATAAGCCCATGCAGAAGGCGTAAAACTGGAAAATATAGATGGACCAAATGTCGTAGGCAAAAAGTCGGGATTTCAATAGTCGTAATTTAAATAATCGTAGTAAGAAAGTCAGCGAATTTTAAACAGTTGCAATCAAAAGTCGGTATTTATATAGTCGAATCAAAAAGTCGTAGTTTAAGTATATGATAAATAACTACTTGGAGGATTTTAAATGAACAGAATCTACGAGTGGCGAAGCCACGAGTTGA
>JAUYWV010152355.1:0-10038 GCA_032274565.1 Nematoplana nigrocapitula
ATTTGAATAAAGATATTATTGGATAAATACTTCTATATCACTTGATGTAGATTTGAAATATGCATTAGTAATACCTTCCAAATTCGATAATATAGCAGGCAGTATAGGTAAGGTATGTTGACTGTGAGTGTGCATTTGATGTCCTTTAACTAGTTCACCTAGATGCACGGCGGGTGTGGTATATAGGTAGTTAATCAGAAACTTCAAATATGGAAGATTAGACATTCCCGGCATAGCTCTTGATTTTCAACATGTTCTCCCCTGTTTGCACATGGAATAATCATCAGGCAGATCCGACCAACACACTTGGTGTGAAATGAGTAAGGAATGTGTGCTGTTTGCCCGTTTCAATCTTTTGATATCCATTCAAAAGCTGTTTCATGTTTGGTCCCCTCAAGCAGTTTATAGTACATGCGACACCTCTAAAACATGTCGCGTTTTAATCAGTACTCTATAAATGTGGTGCTGTAATTACGGAAAATAAATAGAGTATATTGGACAAAGTAAGGACAATTTTGAATAATTTATTACCCAGAAAAATAATCGCCTTGGAACGTTCGGAATTCAGTATTACTGTTTCTCCTAAACTAGAAGATTTAAGGATTTTACCGACTTCTTGGCTAGTTTAAATCATTCAGCAAAAATCAACTCAGGGTATTTAAATTAGTGACAAAGTAACGAAAAACACAACATTAAACAAATAACATTTTTTTAAATGCGAAGAAAGGTAGATATACTCTTTTATTACAAAGAGCACTATTATTTTGCCGAACAGCGTTAAGTGCCTGAAGTTTAATATGGTATTATCGAAATATATCGAAATAAATTAAAGAAGTTAATGTAGTACTTCTTGACCTTTGTTCTCTTTTCAATAGCTTTTCGACTTTACATGCAATTGACACGTGGCACCATATTACAGTGGCACTTTTTTCAGGAGGGTGAGACCAGATGGCGCTAACGATTGGCTAAGAGAAAAGTGAACACAATCCCAAAAGGCTTCTATACCATAATGTGAGAAATGGTAGAACAAGAACGAGTTAGCGCGCGTGTACACGCATTTCAGAGATACTGATCCCCCCAAAAAAACATATGTACGTTCCACTACAATCTACAGGGAACACCGAAAACTACAAGAAACACTGTCAACCAACCAGGCCTCAACTACTGTACACAGCAAAACCAAGGCGAGCACTCGAACTACAGCAAGGCTGACTATAGCAGCAGCAACGACGAGAGAAGGGAGAGAAAGGAGGAGCAAAGAATGAACGATAAACGATAAAACTTTAAAAAGTTTGGTATTAAAAAAATAGAAAATAAAGGAATACGACAAGAGAAGAACAATCGGGTAAAATAACCCAGAAACAGAAACAGAATAAAATTACAAAGCTAATTAACAGAGTTAAGAGAACAGACTTTCAAATCTTGGAGCAGAAAACCCAAAAGAAAAGAACTGTAAGATGAGTTTGGAATGAAGACATAAATAAGAGCAACTGAAACCAGATGCAGAGAAAGATCAAGGTCAGAAGAGACTCCTCTCTCGCTGCCGCATTTTTGGGGGTCTGTGAGCATGTAAATCTACCTGAAATACTGTGACGATGGCCCACAAGAGACTGTCGAAGTTCTTCCGATCACATTTGCGGTATCCCCGCCTTGTGATCTTACAGAATTTACAGCCAAATAAGCTCATACCTAAAATGCTGCAAGTAAATGAGAGAGGGAGAGAGAGACGACGGTGACACATGAGTAAAGAGGTTTGGAGATGACACCTGCCAGAGATAATACGCAGAATTGTGTAAATACAGACATAAACAGCGTATCAGATGGTGAAATTACTAAATGTAATGATTAAACAAACTTTTTTAAACAAAAGTTTCAAGATTTCAAATGTCTGGTAATGAGTCTATGAGGTATATAAATGTTGTACATTTTTAAGAGGCAAGCTATTTTTAGTACACCCTTTTTCGGTCAAAATTAATCATTATTCGTAACATATCGAGGATAATCGGATTACATCAAAACATCCATAAAAACGTGAGAATATTTTAACAATAAACGTTATACAAGTTACACAAGTTACGTCAATATTATTTAAATCAAAAACACAAATTAAGGACATGTGACTCAATATTTATGAATACGGTTAATTTAGGCATTGGTTAGATGTAAATTCAAAAGTTTACTTTTACGGTTATGTGTTTGACTTACATACACTGCATTCTTTCTGCTTTTTCATTACTACTCAACTGTCGGCTATATTATTAGTCATACTAGAAATGAGCATTTGCTCTGTCAGAAGTATGTGCGCGCGCCCCCTAACGGCACGTCCAATCGATAGACCAGACACTCGCCATTGTAACCACCTGTCTGGCTCACTGTGTGCGTGCCTGGCTGCCTGCGTTGCATCAAGTGGTTGTGCGAGCGAGTGGCTCTGTCTAATAGCTGCAGAACAATATTTGCAAAATAAACATTAATTAACTTCCATGTCATTCATATTTATAGCAACTACAATAATGATACGCTGTGCTGGGCTGGATTGAGTAAATCCTGATTGTTTGAAAACCATCAACAATTAATTTCTCTTCTCTACGTGAGGTGCAGTAGGGCATATCGGGTACTCTTATTCCACGCTCGATGCTAGCTTTGAGTTTTCTTTATATGGGATTCAACATTGGAGACTATAAGGTGCAAGTTTTAAAACAATGATCAACGATGCGTCAACGTGATTTTGTCGAGTCTTGAGTGACAGGGCGCGTTATCTGCCACTAACATGTACAACATGTTGTGAGAAAAAAGCTGGAAGTTGCTGAAACATGTTCATGATCCCGTATGGACTCTAGATGCTGGATGAAGTGCCCCAATTTGGTTTTCCATTAAATGTGGGAACAACAAAAATATCAGACTAAAATATGTCGGACATAATATTCGTTTAGAAAAATGTTTGATTTTTCTATAGTGCAATATGAATTCGGATTGTTAAATATGTCGGAAGGAAAATGTCGGATAATTAAATTTGATCACAGTTCTAATGTATAAAGATGAATGTTCATTCAATGCATCTATTTGAAATCTAGATAATATTGGATTGAGGAAAAAAAGTGTAAGGAAATGCAAGCAAATATAAAGAAATCTCTGCCAAAATACGTCAACGATTATTTCTTTGGGATTTCTCGAAATTTAAAAGTTTACCTGACTTACAAGGGCATGACCTTGTTTGTTTCACGTGCATGTACTCACCATTTGAGCGTTTTAATGTTATTTCAAAAATAAGTATAATGATATAATTCTAAATAAATGTTATTAGTCTCCATTCAACTAATTTTTAATCCCGACATTTTCTTGAGAAAATGCACTATGTTTGAAGCTCCAAAATGTTTCTTACGATATTTTACACTACGACATTATTTAACAACGGACATCTCGCTATTTTGCACATCGACATTTTTAATGCCGATATATTTTTTAACATCCGCCATCACGCTATTTTTCACTACGACGTTTTTAATGCCGACATATTGCCGATTCTGACATTTAGACATGGAACCCCAACGCTATCGCTCATAATTATTATGATAGCAATTTTTCTGTTGGCAATTTTGCAATAATTGCTCGATAACGAAATTGTATAATCAAATTATCTCAATTTCATCTGAATATCCTCGATTTGACCGAAAAATATGTGTAGATGACCTCCGGAATATACAGAATCCTTTGGAACTGAAGATTTACAAAAAACAAAATTAAGTGAGTATTAAACGAAATGTTTGAGAATTCGAAGAAAAAGATGAGAAGAGAAAATGTAAATTGAGAAATAAGATAAATTTTGACAAACAACAATGAAATAAAAAAAAGGACAAGCGAGAATAAAAAAATATAAACAAAAATGGCATATGCACAAAGAATAGAAAAATAAAAGGTAAAATTCTCAAATATAAATACAAGTTCCTCGATAAGAAAAAGCGGAACTATTTCGCCTCAACATTGTCCTAATAAAAGCTGAACCCCAGCAAGTGAGCACAACTCTCATTTCTCCTCATTTTTTATGACGAACTAGAAAATTGGCTGTGCTCTGGACAGTCAGTCACTCGTCGACGGAGGACTATATTACCAAATAACTCCTGTTGATCAAACAGTTCAGGGGGGTCAAGTTACAATTTATCGGGCTGAAAATGTGGTAAATATGCAAAATCTGGTCCTCTCAAACAGACAATGAAATTGCGTCTATATACTTATGGGAATAATTAAAATCAGCATTTATACGAAACACACAAACATTTGGGAGCATGAAATGAGAAAAAATAGAAATCATATATGTATAAATAAATTTTAAAATGCACAATGTATCAAATAATTCATTTTCTTCTGAAGGGTTTTGCATAACCGCGTGTCATTTTCATGTAATATAGACTTCAAACGTTAGACTGTGTCAAAGCGGCAAAAACAAGTTTGGGGGCTACCTTCAAATAAAATACTCCGTCGTAACCAAGATCGTATATTTCCCCATAATTTTTCACATTCTACCTTTCTTTCTCTCTCTCTTCCTTACTCCCTTTATGCTTCATCCATTTTTTTCTTGCAGTACTCTCTAAAATACCTCTAGTCAGTCAGTGCCTTTCTTCTAACTTTTCGAATCTTTCTCTTCTTTCTTTTTTTTCTAATTACTCTCACTCTTTTCCTTCCTATTTATTGTCCCACTTTCTATTTCTTTTCTTTCCTAATTATTCTCTCACTCTTTTCCTTCCTATTTATTCTTTCTCTTTCTTTTCTTTCCTAATTATTTTCTCTCTTTTCTTTTTTTATTTATTCTCGCTCTTTCTATTTATTTTCTTTCCTAAATATTCTCTCTCTCTTTTCTTTTTTATTTATTCTCGCTCTTTTCTTTCCTAATTATTCTCTCTCTCTTTTCTTTCCTAATTATTATCTCACTCTTTCCTTTCCTAATTATTCTCTCACTCTTTCCCTTCCTATTTATTCTCTCTCTTTTCTTTCCAATTTATTCTCTCTCTCTCGCTTTTCTTTTTTATTTATTCTCGCTCTTTCTATTTCTTTTCTTTCCTAATTATTCTCTCTCTTTTCTTTCCTAATTATTTTCTCACTCTTTGCATTCCTATTTATTCTCTCTCTTTCTATTTATTTTCTTTCCTATTTATTCTCTCTCTCTTTTCTTTTTTATTTATTCTCGCTCTCTTTTCTTTCCTATTTATTCTCTCTCTGTTTTCTTTCCTAATTATTCTATCTCTCTTTTCTTTCCTAATTATTCTCTCTCTCTTTTCTTTTTTATTTATTCTCTCTCTTTCTATTTATTTTCTTTCCTAATTATTCTCTCACTCTTTTCCTTCATATTTATTCTCTCTCTTTCTATTTATTTTCTTTCCTATTTATTCTGTCACTCTTTTCTTTCCTAATTATTCTCTCTCTCTTTTCTTTCCTAATTATTCTCTCTCTCTCTTTTCTTTGCTATTTATTCTCTCTCTCTCTTTTCTTTGCTATTTATTCTCTCTCTCTGTCTCTTTTTGCTATTTATTCTCTCTCTCTCTTTTCTTTGCTATTTATTCTCTCTCTCTTTTCTTTTCTATTTATTCTCTCTCTCTTTTCTTTTCTATTTATTCTCTCTCTCTTTTCTTTGCTATTTATTCTCTCTCTCTTTTCTTTGCTATTTATTCTCTCTATTTCTCTTTTCTTTGCTATTTATTCTCTCTCTTTTTTCTTTGCTAGTTATTCTCTCTCTCTCTCTTTTCTTTGCTATTTATTCTCTCTCTCTTTTCTTTGTTATTTATTCTCTTTCCTTCTTTTTCTTTGCTATTTATTCTCTCTCTCTTTTCTTTGCTATTTATTCTCTTTCTCTCTCTCTATTTCTATGAATGTCCGTTTTTTACACTACAGACACGACGCAGAACGTCCTGCTTTGTTGGCTATTTGTCGTCGTGTGAAGTAATTTGTCAAGAATTCAAGTGTTTGTGAAAACTTTTATATTACGAGGGGCTTCAATAAGTTCGTACCATCTCACTGTATATGAAAGCATTGTAATTTACAATAAATCGATACATATTTATAAAGCATACAAATATCTAAGATATTGGAGGAAATTTTGAGTCTCTTTTAGAATTTGAATTTCAAAAATTGAAGTCAGACAATACAGTTTAACTGGAACTGAGCACAATTAAAAAAATGGTTACAGCACATGCATAAATGTATCGACTGTGGTGGAAAGTACTTTAAAAACTTCCAAGTTTGACATTTGTTAGTATTAATGTAATTAATCAAAAATAAATATCTGTTACATTTCTTTATCTGAATAAATTATATATTTAACTTTTTTTTTGTATTTTACACCACAATTCATTTCAATTTTCGAAATTCAAATTCCGAAGTTTTCCAATGAAATATATGTAGACTGAAATTTTCTGCAATACCTTAGATGTTTCTATGCTTTATAAATATGAATCGATTTCATATAGATTGTTCGAAATTATTTAAGCCTCTTCGTACTAATCAACTCTTGCAGTCTGCTCGTTTTGCTGGAAGTAGATATTTTGAATATAATAAATAGACACTCGCAAGGTGACTAACGAAATGCCAGTAACACTGATAGCCATTGTGAGCCTCTTTTAAAGTTTGTGTTGAAGTGTCAGTGTTTTTCCTTTCCAATATTTTATGATAAAGCGCTTTATCCTATCTCCCAGTGTAACCTTTCATGAGTATCATCATCTATCATCGATATCCCTTGTCCTGGAAACCTATTGATTGGGTTAACCTTCTGTCATATATTTTATACTATGCTATATCGAGTCGATGCCTGGGAAACCACGTATTCACTATCTCCTAGTAATTTGTTTGTTCAATATATATTTTAGAACCAATATAATTCTAGTGCATAGTGTTGTCTAGATTTATATATTTCACACAAAAGCAGAAATTTATTTTAACTATTTCCATTTTCATTTACTACTCAAAGTAGTATAACAAAGAACCCATTTTTAATAAAAATCTATGTATTCTTAATTGTCGATTTTCAAACTGGGTCATTTTCAAATCGACTAATATAAAT
The DNA here is from genome assembly GCA_032274565.1 of Nematoplana nigrocapitula. NCBI lineage: Eukaryota > Metazoa > Platyhelminthes > Proseriata > Nematoplanidae > Nematoplana > Nematoplana nigrocapitula. The sequence goes on from JAUYWV010152355.1 coordinate 7,046, forward strand.
GGGTGTGACACCCATTTAGGGGCCCGGGAAAAGAAGGATTTTAATTTAGACGATGCGTCCCTGTTTTCCCGAGGTCGAGTTCCGCGTGCATGCTCCTGCAATTCTGGTAGGACGGTCAGGTGTTGACACCACACCAACCACACATTTCCCAACTGTAAAAGCCCATATAATTCCACAGCTCACATAACCACAACAATACGGATGAAATTTATTGCAAAGAAAAAATGAATAACAAGAGACGGGAATAGTGTGTGCATGCAGAGCAGAGTCACAGTTGGAGCAACCCCTTAAATGCTGAACTTTGTTCAGAAAGGTTTTGGATGATCTCTGAATTGCTCAGAATACCAGTCCTTTCTCGGTTCAGTTTCATCATAAATGCCTCCAAGTGCTCCTGGATCATCGTGCTCCGCAGACGAGGTTTTATCACTTTCAGGTGGAAGAGTGTATATTTCTAAATCATTATTTCTTTAATAAATTATATAACTTTTATAAATCATTGAATTGCAAATTTGATGGTCTGGTGGCATGCATATTTAAAAATGGACAAACAATTTTTTTTCAGATCCCTACCAAAAGGGCCCAATTCGTCATAGGGGCCAGGGAAATTTCCCGAGAAGACCTATGACCACCCCGCCATTGACAGCAGTCCAATTATAGTGCCAGCAGATTCTCATAATTGGTCTGGATGCTGGCCGCAACGATGCATCACGCACAGTCCACCGAGTTGGACACAGTTCTCTCAGGCCTGGTCTGTCTACAGCAGCAATATCCTCCTTATGCTCCTTGAACCTGGCTTCTCTCTTGGGAGAAAACTTTACAAGTTTGAGGATCATGCAATAGCTAATAATGTTATCGATCGAGTTCTCGCACGCGCTCCAAGAGCCTCTAAGGCGGTTTCTACGTGCACTGCTTATTGTTGAGAAAATCCAACTGTACATTTGTCCGCAGGTAGTCCGGTTGTAACCGGACCAACCGGACCGGTAGCTACGCCCCTGGAGATAGGAATATCTCAGATTGCGAATCGTACTTTTTGCAGCGCGGATAGCCTATCTGAAGATCTTAGGTCCGTTACTGTAGATTCGAATAATATAAAATGTAATTAAATAGCGAGAAATTTTGTGTTTAAAATGTTATGAAATTGTGAAAATAGCTTCAAAAACTAAGCCCTAATTTGCCGCTTTCAAACAAAAGCAAAAAAATGTAACATACTGATAAATAAGAAGGTATTCCGCGCCAATTAATTGCACAAAATACACCTATGTGTAGATTTTTCCATTAAAGGTTAAATAAATAGTTAAAAGTCTTCTGGAAATATATCGAGGGTTCTTAATGCTTGTTTTCACCACATTGTTTCTGTGGTTTCTTAAAATTTTACAAGCTTATTGTACCATATATTTTTCTTCTGGAATTTGTATATAAAAAATACAAAGTCAAATTTGTAAATTTAATAATTATATATCTTAAAATATATGTGTTTATATATACACACTGTATTGATTTAAAAAATAATTTAAGTAGGAATGTCAAATTTCGTATTTCAAACATGTCAAAAAATTAAATAAAAACGTATTTCAAATAGTATTTAACGTCATGTACTGATGTGGTTAAATTATTGTATTTGATTTCATGTTTAAATATTATAATAGAGACTTTTTAAAATATTATCTAAATTTAATACAAGTTATTAAAATATATGTATATAATTAATAAATTATGAGGTCATAATTATGTTGGTTGAAATCTGTTTATTTTGTTAAATATTTATTAAAAAACAATAAATGACATAATTCCTAAAATTCTTTGTAATTATTTATTTGTGAAACGATAAATTCCACACTGGAATTGCAAAGTTGATATAGTAAATTTCATTCGCGACAAAATGCCAAAATAACAACTAAAGGGCAACAAATCATGTATAAAACAGTATATATAACCTGGTTGGGGGTGCAAACATGGCTTTTGGCGAAGTACCCATGCCATATACGGGTGGGAAACAATCATGCACCAAAGTGTTATGTACGCGCTACCATTGATCAACGTAACAAAACTGACAAACATCAACCAAACAAACTTTAAAAAACATACTGAAGAGAAACAGTTTTCAGATTCAATTTCGTTATTAAGACTCTTAATCTGTACTATAATAATTTAGCTTTGTAGCTAGCAGCTACTCTAGAATTCAAACTCAGTATTCTTTGAGTATGCCGAATATTGATTTTCAATGCAGTAATCGCCTACTGTGAATTCAAATTCCTACGAATACTGGAAATCATCTATTAGCATGTTTTTTTGGGATATTTCCTGCTGTGGGCCTCTCAATTATAAATTTTGCATCTCGTGGCTATTTTCCCCATGTTACCCATTGGCGTAGCATTGTTTTGAGTCATCAAGTATGCAAATCGGTCAAGAGAGTTGTGAGATAAATACCGATCAGACATACATACATACATTTTTCTAATTATCGATAGGATGTTGTCTGTTTATAGCTTGACCAGTTACGATTAAATTAATATTCTACCATGGCTGTTATATCTGTGCTGCATTAGCCAGTCGAAGTTTAAATTTTCATTAACTTCTTGAAATAATTTAAAGCATTTACATACATTGAAAGCCAATCACAATATACGTTAACCACTTTTAATATACCACTTTTCATTTACCACCGTATACCTGGTGTCCCAAAAAAGTGTCCTAAACTAAATGCTTATATCTCTAGAAACACTGCATTGATTCGAATAAAATGTACATCATTTGAAAAGAACTTCTGTAGGGTTTTTATTATGAAGCGATATTTTAAATATAAATTTGAATTAACCTATTAATTGGTTTAATTTAAATTGGAAATTATTCAATAAGTATTTTTAACGTTATTTTAAAAAATGAGTTTTACCAAGAACAGTCGATTAAACTTATTGAATTTTATTTTGCTAATTAGAAATCACCCATTATCGCAGCCAGATCGTTTAATACGTGGAAGCTTAACAACAACGTAC